>CAUEEP010000399.1:0-17508 GCA_958450365.1 Mesorhabditis belari | reverse complement strand
TGTTGTGGAAGGTTTTTTGATGAAAATCGTTTCTGTGTTAGTTTAGCTGTCGAATTTGAGGATTATTGTAGCTTTGCTAAAGGCTTGCTACAATCGATTTATTTTCGAAAAATGTTCAAAGTTGACTAGTCCGTCGTATCTATGCCATAAAAACCAAAAATTTCACCAAAAGTCTTATCGCACTAAAGGAATTGCTTATTTGAATGCTTTTGAATGTTTGATAAGCGATAAGCGGCTTTTCTTTTCTCAAAACTGAGAGGATCAAAAACTTTCGTTAGACGAGAAAACGAAGATATAAATTTCATTTTCAATTTAAGAATTCGGTTCATATCGATTTTGTTTTATTTTGTTAGCTCTTTTCGACTACTGTATTTACTATTTCCACTTCATTCATTCACTTCATTCCATTTTTCGTCCGTTCCAAAGAAATTATTGTCTCGAGAGGCCACTTTTATTATTAATCTCTACGAAATTCATGCCTCTTTTTCGATCTTGGAAAACTTGATTCTATTTTTCGCACTTTTAGGTGTCGTTTTAGAAACATATTTTAGAAGAAATTATAGAAGAAATTAACTTGGATCCTCATCAAGGATTGCCACTTAAGTTCATTCGATAGGTTGACTAAATCTTGTTTTAGTTGTCACTTTGATACATTACTTCACATTCCAATCAACATTGCGGACTCAGCAAGCCAAGTTTAATCGAAGGTCGAGTCTTTAAAAAAATCTGACTAAATCGTTTATTTTATTTTCAGCATCACACAAGTTTATTCAAATCTTTTACCAAACAAAACCATTCAAACAAATTCAAACGTTGAAATTTCGACTGAAAGTGAGTTTTGGCAAATTTCTCAAAACGATCGCTTCAGGATTTTTCTCGATTCCCTTTCGTGGAATCAAACGTGGAACCGGGTTCAACAATCAACTTTTTGAGATTTTTGCTCTCATTGGAATTGCGAATACAACATAAATCGGTAAATTCTAAATAATTTATAGCTTTCAGGAGGCACGCTCAAGACCCTAAGAGCCTAACCCTAACCTAACAGACGACGAGACTCAATGCTGAGTGCAAGCACGACTCAATGCTGAGTCACGGCTGTTTCTCGTGAATGGCTGGACCTAATGAGCTCAAAATTTGCCAGAGCATGTAATTTTTGGTCCTCTTTTTCCGAATCCGACGTTATTTTTATTAGGAACTTGTGTGATTTTTCGTAAAAAGACGAAGAAACCGGGTGTTACCCCGAGTTTCGTGACCGAGTGGTCTACGGCATGCCAGGGGTATAAAATAAAAATAATTATTAGGTTGAGGAAAAAGTGATGTCGCTTTTCAATTCCCGTTGTTGGCAATTCTCCAGTTCTTTGCTTATGCGATTTTTTCAAATAGATATCAGCTAGACAGGGAAATTTTTAAACAAGGAAATCCCGTGGCTGAATCGCATCGGACAATCATTAAGTTTTTGGGGGAAGACAGCATTAGCGAAAGACAACGCCAAAGATGGTTTCAGCGGCTCAAAGATGGAAATGAAAGTCTCCAAGACGAGGAACGGTCTGGACGACCCCAGGAGATTTCAGATGAGAATTTGCTTGATGCCATTGAACTCAATCCAACCGTTACCACTTTTGAGTTAGCGGACACATTTGGGATGGACCAAAAAACAATCGACAACCACTTACATCAATTAGGAAAAACAATTCACTGCGGAATATGGGTTCCTCATGAACTGACTCAAGGCAGCAAAACAACTCGTGTTATCGTTAGCTCTACTCTGCTTCAAAAAGGTAAATCTCTGATTTTTGGGGAAGAATTCTAACATCTGATGAAACATGGATTCAATATGAGAATGTGAAGCGCAAAAATCAGTGGCTTTCTCTTGGTCAACCCCCACAACAAACTTCAAAACCCGGTATTCATGGAAAGAAACTTATGCTTTGCTGTTGGTGAAATACAAAAGGTTTAGAGTATTATGAGTTGTTGAATCCGGGAGAAACTGTCACCGCTGATCGTGATTCAAAACAGTTGATGAGAGTTAACGAGGCTTTAAAGAAATTGGGCGTTGAAACATCAAAAGTGCTATTTTTGCATGATAATGCAAAACCTCACGCTGCAAAAAATCACTCACCAAAAAATCGACGAGCTTGGTTGGAAACTTCTGCCCCAAGCGACTTATAAGCCGGACCTGGGCCCATCAGATTATTTTTTGTTTTTGTCGTTGAAGAGTTTTCTTATGGGCGAAAAGTTTGAGAATCATGCACAGATCAAAAAAGCAGTCGACACTTATTTTGGCTCGAAAACTCCCCATTTTTTTTGAGGATCCGATCAGGGACTTGCGACAAAGATGGGAACAAGTCATCAATAATAATCGAGAATATCTCATTGATTGATCTGCGTTTGTCTATGTTTTTAGCAATAAACAATTTTGTGACAAAAACCGACATCACTTTTTCCTCAACCTAATAAAACTGTAAAAATCAACTATATGGAGTTTTTTTTCATTCGTTTTGATCCCTGATCCAAATCGGCCGTTTGGCAAAAGATGCACGGTCGTCAATGTGTTAAGCAAGCAGGTTCTAAGTAAGTTAGAAAGATACCCATAGAGCAAGGCTAGATCAGGCCTAAATTCAAATCTAGGTTTTTCAAGTTAGTCCTTCTGGTCCTGATAATATTCTACACAACAAACGACCAAATATCGTATTCTCTATAATAGAAGTGCACCCTGCCGAGCCGAGCGGGAGACTATTTTACGGTTTCCAAGCTTTTGCAGAAGCTCAACACTCTAATCCCAACTAGATCTCATCGTCAGTTACATTTCGACTTCCACACATCGATAGATTCTGATAAGTTATTCTCGAGATTTCGAGTAATTTAGGAAACGCTCAGGGTGTACCACATAGATTGAGAGAATACGGTAAAGGATTGGTTTTGAAAATTGCAGGCACCTCTACTTGTTCTCTCACGACAATCGAACCCAAGTTATGACGAGACTCTTGGACATCAAAGCATCACTTTCCGGAGTTGATCAGATCGACTCAAATTTGTCATAAAGCTAGTTAGTTCGAAACTTTTATTTACACACCATCATTAATACCTCATCCTTACGGAATTTAGCTAAAAGTTAAAAGCATCAATCTGCACACAAATGGTTGTTGTCGATTCTCATCGTTGAATGAACTGATGAAGCTAGATGATCAATATAGTAGATTGGAAATGGAATTTTTTTCCAAGTTAGTCAAATGAACGTAAGATCTTCAAGGTTATAGAGTTATCTCTCACTATCTCATCTACAGGATTCGTTATTGGAGTGGACAAACCGGCAAAGAAGGCAATGGATGCGGGCGAAAAGAGTTTCCTCTCCTTCAAGATCAAAGGAAAAGTGTAAGAGCTTGCAATTTATTTGAGTAGGGAGTAAGAATGCGTAACTGACTGAATAAAACCATAAAACCATGCATTTCCTGTAGATCCTCTTAAAAGCCACGCCCAGACTTTGCGTTCACGCTTGACGCGGTGATTTCCGCCACGTTTCGTCGTGACCAATGGCTTTCTCGCGCAAATTTCACTAGATATGCCAATAAAGTTTATACTTGAAAAATGTAAGTTTTCGAGTTTTTTGAGACTGGGTCTAGAAACAAATCGCAAGATAGCCATTTGACTCATTCAGACCTTCTGAATCAGAGCAGCAAACCAATCGACAGTAATTCTATTCTCAAATGATCTCAGATGGATGAATAACAAAACGTTTTCCGATGTATTTATCGGGTACTTCAAATAGAAAACTGAAATTCGGATTCTAGAAATCAAATGTTGAGTGCAGAAAGTGGAGATGTCAATTATTGATGGCAAACTAATGTAACTCCTTTATCAACGATCATCATTTCGCGACAATATTGTGACAATTTAATAATTACTGGTAAGGGAGAAATGGACATCAAAAGCTTAGAATAATACAGAATTCAACCCATTCGGAAACCGCAGCGGTTTCTTTTGGTCTTCCGGCTTTCTTTTGACATGGTTCGGCGAAGCGGTCCGTTCCCGCAGTTTTTTTGCTGACGCTTTATTTTATATTATTTCTGATAATTTCTATATATAATTCAGCTTATTCTTCTTTATAGCTTCTTTATGGATGACGAATTGAACGATTCTTTTAATAATTTATTTATTGACAGTGATTTGGAGTCTATTGATGGATCAGATGATCGACTAATCAACCAGAAGTAATAACATCAAGTTGAAGCGAATGCGAGGAAGAGGATGACGATGCGTCCAAAGCAGTTTATCCAGATGGTTTGGAAGATTTACGAGGGCCTCCCTAAGCACCATTTATTATTGATGAAGAACGACATTTGGATTTGACTTCAGTAATTTCAAGATCCAATCGATTATTATTCTTATTTTATCGACGACAACACTAATTAATATGTTGTTAGGCGAAATCTAATAAACATGGAAAACGGAAAATAAACTGGCAGGGGGATTTCGATGCAAAATCTTTCAAGCTCTTCTTGGTTCTGTATCTTCAAATGGGAATCTGTCAAATTAAGCTGAGGATTCCGTGACTGCTGGAGTATTAGGAGGATTTCCCACATGTTCACATTATGCTTAAGAGCGAGGTTTGAATCTACTTCGAAACCTGCATTTTTGTGATAATTAACTGGATCCCCGCACGAGATCGGTTTTATAAGATTAGAGCGTATGGAATATTTCAATTGCAAAATCAGAGGTCATTGATTCCGGTAAATATGACACGTCTTTCACAACGTAATTTGTAGATCTGTTAGCACTTGGAATATACATGTAATGCTGAAAAACAGCAAAAAAATCAATTAATTGAATGAAAATAGCTGAATTGTGCCGGCAGCGAATAACGCTGCAGCGGTCTGTTCCTGAGTTTTTGCTGCAGCAATTATTCGCGGCAGACGTTTCGAATGGGTTAAGCCAAAAAAGTGGAATATCTGGGTTTCGATGACAAAATTCACTTTTAGCTCCAGCATCGACTTCTTGCTTGGTTTATGGTTTCATGGCTAAAGAAGGCAAAGCTCGAGTGTTTTACTCGGAGGTTGGCATTTAGATTTTATCTAGACTGAGGCCGACTAATGCGTTTTCTAAAACTTGTCAACAAAATACCGTAAGCTTAACCTTTTGTGTTGAAATGTTTGTTTTATGAGGGCATAAAACTTTGGTGAATTGAATTGGTTGGTGAATTGAAAACTGCGGGACTTTGAACTAAAATTTTACTTTTATTACTCATCCGGCATAAATAGTAATCAAAAGGGACGAGGTCCGACTGTATGCGGGATGCGCCAAAAGTTCCCAAACAAGGCTAATTATTTGAGAGCGTGCCGTTTTGCAACATGAGGGCGCGCGTTGTCGTGGATGAGAACGATCTTTGACTTGGAGGGCCTATTCTTCTTCAGGGATTCATTCACCTTCCCAACTGTTCATTGTATTTGATTGCATTAACGGTCGTCTTGCTAGCCAGCAACTCCCAGTACACCACTCCTTCCATATCCTAGAAAACGCAGAGCATAAACTTCTTCTGGTCCAAACGGGCTTAGGGTCACTTTCGGGTTTCCGCCTGGCCCAACCCATTGCCACTTCCTCTGAAAGTTCACAGATAAAACTCCATTTCTCATCTCCTATCACAACTGAAAAAGAAACGATTCCTTTGTATTGTGAGTGATGGAAGGTACTGATCGAGGCGCGTGCCACTTCTGGGGGTTACGAGGTGACGCTACCCAAGCCCCAAGTTTTGATTTAAATCTAAGGGTATGAAGGTGCAGGGAGCACTATAGTATGATCAACACTCTTCTCCCAATTCACGCGATGATCGGGTGATGGTCGCTGGTAATGAGTTCGAGTAATTTGGAAACATCCAGTTGCGGTGCTGCCCACGGCCCCTGCATCTTTCAAAGTTTTGCCCCCAGAACAAATCCTCGTTTTAAAGAAGCATTCCAGATCACATCCGGTGCTTGACTCGTGGCTCGTGACTTGCCTCGTGGCTCGTGACTCGCCTCGTGGCTCGTGACTTGTCTCGGGGCTCGTGACTCCGCCCTCGGGGCTCGTGACTCCGCCCGTGGCTCGTGACTCGCCTCGTGGCTCGTGACTCCGGCCCGTGGCTCGTGACTCGTCTCGTGGCCGTGACTCGCCTCGTGGCTCGTGACTCGCCTCGGGGCCCGTGACTCCGCCTCAGGAGCCCGTGACTCCGCCCGTGGGCTCGTGACTCCGCCTGTGGCTCGTGACTCGGCCTCGTGGCTCGTGACTCGGCCTCGGGGCTCGTGACTCGCCCTGTGGCTCAGGCTCGTGGCCCGCCTCGTGGCCCGGGGCCTGGGGCTCGCCCCGTGGCTCGTGGTCGTGGCTCGCCCCCGTGGCTCGTGGCTCGTGGCTCGCCCCGTGGCTCGTGGCTCGTGGCTCGTGGCCTGTGGCTCGCCTCGTGGCTCGGGAGCTCGTGACTAGCCTCGTGGCTCGTGACTGCCTCGTGGGGCTCGTGACTCGCCTCGTGGCTCGTGACTTGCCTCGTGGCTCCATGTCTATTGTGCAAAAGAAACGCATAAAACTTATTAAAGAACAACAAAAAATAGTAGAAGAGTGTTATTTCAACTTAAAATGATTCAAAACTACAAACAACAAAAACTTAAATGCTCAATTTAAGTAGATTTAGATTTTGTCAATACTACTTTTTCAATTCCCCTCCGAGTCCGCAATACTATTAGAGAGTGGAATGCTATACGGTAGATTAATAACTCAGATAAGATTACGGTAATTTTTGAAAGTTAGCAAGTTTTGAAAGCGCTGTAACCAGTAAAGCATTATTCACATATCATCAAAATTTAGCCCTTCGCTAAATCGAGCGGCAATCTGGTGCCAGATTTTCGACCAAGTGGAATTCCATTTACCGCATTGGATACCCTTAAGGTTTGAGGACAGATTGGGCTTGATCTATGATATATGAATTTCAGGATTCATTCAAATCTCACTTTACAAGAGATCTCCGTCAACGAGATTGAGCCTTATCCAAAGAAAAATGGCATTGCTTTTGATGGAGATTGAACCAAGAAAGATAATTTCATTGAATTTTTACAAAATAGGCTTTACATTGGGGCATTTATTGCTAGTATTTCTTTAGAAGATTTGATGTTTTCACCTTTTATTTTCACTTAATTGAATAAATGTATTTTAATGAATGAAAATCAAACTCTCCGGTCGTTTCATCAACTTTAAATTAATTGACAAAGCCCTATTGATTTGATTGACTTGTAGATTTTTTACAAATCGAGAAAAAAGTACTTTTTGTCTTATCCAAACCCTTAAATTCCTTGAACCTTTGAACTTCGTAGCTTTAGCTAAAAAAATAAGTTATCTAATAATTTAAAGTTATCTCTACTTAGGATTCTCTACTTTGAACTTACTACGAGATTTAGGCCATTTTAAAGTCGTGGACATTTCATATAAAACAGCCTAATAGATCAGCACAAAAAGCCAAGCCCAGAGCTGTTTCAAAAACGATTTTCTCTGGCCAAGGGAGCCAGGAGTAGCTTTGCACGCCTTTCCTTTCTAGCCTTGCAAAAAATGAACCTCGATCCATTTTTTGAATTAACAAATGAACAAAGGAACACAGGAAAACGAACACGGAGAGGCGTTAGATGGATTTCACGTTTTTCTTCAAGAGTTTCTCCATGGCCATTTCAGGTAATTTGATTGAAGGATTTCGGTGGAAAAGAGGTGGATTCCGGAGAAATCCCAAAGGATTTTTGTGAAAGACTCCATTTCTTTATGCAATGACACGATGATGCACGAAAATGCTCGCAAAGTTGACGTCATTTCTACGGATTGGAGGTGAATCTAAATGGTGGACCCTAGGGAAATCCTGGCTAAGAACTTGTTTACTATGTGGACTAAATACATGATGTTGATCAGAATCTAATATTGTTGTGGAAGGTTTTTTGATGAAAATCGTTTCCGTGTTGGTTTGTAATCTGGGATTATTGTAGCTTTGCTAAAAGGCTCGCTACAATCGATTTATTTCTGAAAAATGTTCAAAGTTGACTAGTCAATCGTATCTATGCCATAGAAACTAAAAATTTCACCAAAAGGCGCTATCACCAACAAAGGCCTATCGCACAAAATGAATTGCCTATTTGAATGGTTTTGAATGTTTGTGATAAGAGGTTTTTCTTTCTCAAGACTGAAAGAATCAAAACATTCTTTAGACGAGAAAGCGAACATATAAATTTAATTTCAATTTATGAATTCGATTCATATCGATTTATTTTATTTGTTAGCACTTTTCGACTACTGTATTTACTATTTCACTTCATTCATTTTTCGTCCGTTTCAGGGAAATTATTGTCTCGAGAAGCCACTTTTATTATTACTCTCTACGGAAATTCATGCCCCTTTTTCGATCTTGGAAAACGATTCTAATTTTCGCCCTTTTAGGTGTCGTTTTAGAAACATATTTTAGAAGAAATTATAGAAGAAATTAACTTGGATCCTCATCAAGGATTGCCACTTAAGTTCATTCGATAGGTTGACTAAATCTTGTTTTAGTTGTCACTTTGATACATTACTTCACATTCCAATCAACATTGCGGACTCAGCAAGCCAAGTTTAATCGAAGGTCGAGTCTTTAAAAAAATCTGACTAAACTGTTTATTTTATTTTTAGCATCCTACAAGTTTATGCAAATCTTTTACAAAACAAAACCATTCAAACAATTTCAAACGTTGAAATTTCGACTGAAAGTGAGTTTTGGCAAATTTCTCGAAACGATCGTTTGAGGATTTTTCTCGATTCCCTTTCGTGGAATCAAAAGTGGAGCCGGGTTGGGCAATCAACTCTTTGAGATCTTTGCTCTCATTGGAATTGCGAATACAACAAATCGGTAAATTCTTACATAATTTATAGCTTTCAAGGAGGCGCGCTCAAGACCCTAACAACTCTAACCCCAAACAGCCAGGAATATTATCAGTACCTAGATTTGAATTTATTCTCCGTATTCTCTCTAATAGAATAATATTTATTCCCATGAGTCAAAAAGCCCCGCTTATTCTGGATTTTCTCTAATTTTAGTGCCCTTTCCCCCTCCCCTGGTCGAGCCGAGTTGATGACTATTTTACAGTTCCCAAGCTTTTGCAGAAGCTCAACACTCTAATCCCCCACAAGATCTCATCGTCAGCCACATTTTCCGACCCCACATCGATAGATTCTGATAAGCGGTTCTCGAGATTTCGAGTAATTTAGGCAACGCTCAGGGTGCACTACTATTTGAGAGAATACGGTATAGGATTGGCTTGAAAATTGCAGCACCCCACTTGTTCTCATCGACAATCGAACCGTTATGACGAGACTCTCGGACATCAACGAATACTTTCCAGAGTTGATCGATCGACTCAAATTTGTCATAAAGCTAGTTAGTTCCAAACTTTTATTTACACAATCTATCATTAGCCTCATCCTTACATGATTTAGCCAAATGCTAAAAGCATCAATCTGCACACAAATGGTTGTTGTCGATTCTCATCGTTGAATGAACTGATGAAGCTAGATGATCAATACGTGATTGGAAATGGAATGTATTTTCAAGTTAGTCAAATAATAACGGAAGATCTTCACAGTTATAGAGTCATCTCTACTCATCTCATCTAAGAGATTTGTTATTGAAATGGACAAAACCGACAAAGATGGCAATGGCTGAGACGAAAAAGAGTTTCCCTCCTGGGAAGATCAAAGGAAAAAGTGTAAGAGTTTGCAATCTATTTGAGTAGGGAGTAAGAATAAGTAACTGACGGAATAAACCATAAACAACACATTTCCTAGATCCTCTTTTAAAAACCCATGTCTAGACTTTGCGTCCACGCTCGACGTGGTGATTTCCTCAAAGCTCCCCAACCAATGGCTTCTCAAGCAAATTTCACTAGATATGCCACAAAGTTTATACTTGAAAAATGTAAGTTTTCGAGTTTTTTTGAGACTTATTCAGAAAATTTAACTGCAAAATAGCCATTTGACTCATTCAGACCTTCAGAATCAGAGCAGAAACCAAGCGACAGTAATTCTATTCTCAAATGATCTCACATGGATGAAAGAAACGTTTTCCGATGTATTTATCGGGTAATTTCAAATAGAAAACTGCAATTTCGATTCTAGAAATAAAATGTTGAGCGCAGAAAGTGGAGACGTCAATATTTGATGGCAACCAATGTAACCCTTTATCAACGATGATCATTTCGCGACAATATTGTGACAATTTATTAATTACTGGTAAGGGAGAAATGGGCATCAAAAACTGAATACAGGATTAAGCCAAAAAAGTGGAATATCTGGGTTTCGATGAGAAAATTCATGTTTAGCTCCGGCATCGACTTTTGGTTGGTTTATGGGTTTCATGGCTAAAGAAGGCAAAGCTCGAGTATTTTACTCGGAGGTTGGCATTTAGATTTTATCTAGGCTGAGGCCGACTAATGCGTTTTCTAAAACTTCTCAACAAAAGACCGTAAGCTTAAACTATTGCTGTTCAATGTTAGGTTGTCCAGTTATGAATGCACGCCTACTCTTGATCAGCGTACCTTAGAGCTATACAATTTTATCAAACCCAATTCTCTATATGCTGTTCAGGATTTCTTATTTATTACAACTTTTCGTTCGACGATTTCGTTTGATTTTTTGACGTCAAACTAATTAATTTTTGATCTAATTTCTGTGCTTAGATGACTGACACGAGGTTTCGTCTCCGTGTCAGCCATTGGTATGCCTTCAAATGCCGCTGAATCTCGGCAAAATGCCGCTGAATTTCGTCGATGCCTCTGCAAAGTATTTGGGAAAGATGCTATTTTGGAAAACCAGTGTTGCCAATGGTTCGAACGATTTTGAGAAGGAAATGGATCTTTGGAAGATGTGGACCACCAACGACGGCCTCCAGTGATCGATAGTGCAGCACTGAAGCAGGCGACCGAAATTGATTCTCGACAAACTACACGGGAACTTGCAGAAATATTTGGAGTAAACCCTTAAACAATTTCCGAGCATTTACATAAATTGGGAAACCGACAAGGGAAATGGGTTTTTTGAAATAATGTTTTGATGTTTTGAATATTTTGAAAGGTAAGGTAGGATAAGATTTAGAAAAATCGAGTATTACATCAGAATTTGATATCTTCGGCTGATGCCGGTCGCTCTTTCAAATAGTACATCCAGTAGATCGTTGAAGAAAGCAAAAATAGCTAAAGTTTATTTTGATTGGCTTTTTATATATTCTAGAAGAGTTGAATGGATAAAAAGCTTTACCTGGGGAATGCAAATCGAGATATTTGATCGACTGCGAGCTCTTTCCGCGAGTACTTCATCGATTATCTGCGCGGTGATCTTGGTGTTGAGTTATCCAATTTATCTTCTTTTCCAATTTATCTTCTTTTCCAATTTATCTTCTTTTATCATCGGATACGCCAAGTCTTTCACTAACAATTCATACAAAAAACTATTTAAATTGAACAGCCCAACACCAAGGAATTTGAGGCTAAAGTGAGTTGGGTTTTCAATGGCAAAGGGTTGGATTTTCAATGGCATATCAAATGTCCCCAACCGATTTATTAACTATTTTTCCTTATCTTCTCGGTAATGCCAATAGAGCTACTTGTGTCACTATAGCGGTAATGCCAATAGAGCTACTTGTGTCACTATAGCGGTAATGCCAATAGAGCTACTTGTGTCACTATAGCGGTAATGCCAATAGAGCTACTTGTGTCACTATAGCGGTAATGCCAATAGAGCTACTTGTGTCACTATAGCGGTAATGCCAATAGAGCTACTTGTGTCACTATAGCGGTAATGCCAATAGAGCTACTTGTGTCACTATAGCGGTATTGCCAATAGAGCTACTTGTGTCACTATAGCGGTAATGCCAATAGAGCTACTTGTGTCACTATAGCGGTATTGCCAATAGAGCTACTTGTGTCACTATAGCGGTAATGCCAATAGAGCTACTTACGTCACTATAGCGGTAATGCCAATAGAGCTACTTGTGTCACTATAGCTGGTATTCTTCTTCGTTTGGTAAAAAGACTGGATTTTACGATGAAATCCTTACTTGCGATGAAAAATGAATTCAATATGATAATTCTACACGAAAACGCAATGGCCTGGTGAAGAGCCAACACTAAAACCCTTTCACGGCAAGAAAGTAATGCTTTCATTCTCGTGGAATTCCCAGGGCATTGTTTATTTTGAGCTGCTTATACCTGAACATGCAATCACGTATGCTTAGACCTGAACATGTAATCACGTATGCACAACAACTGAAACGAGTGAACAATGTATTGCTACAAAAAGGTCTTGATCCTTCGAACACAAAGTTCATACAAGATAACGCCCGTCCACATGTTGCAAAGATTGTTCAGGAAAACTCGAAGACTTGGGCTGGGAACCACTCCCGCATCCGTCATATTCACCGGATATTTCTCTTTGGATAACCATTTATTTCCCTCAATGCAAAACCATTTGGCTGGAAACAATTTCAAAGAAGTTCAAGAGGTCGAAAAATGGATAGCCGACTTCTTTGCCTCAAAACAAGCGAATTTTTACGTCGAGGGAATTCATTCTTTGTATGGAAGATGGAAACAAATATTGTTAACAAATGATGAACAAATGATGAACATATTGTTGATTGAGCTATTAAAATGTTGCTTTTAAACTAAAGAGCTGTTATCTTAAAAACGCGCATTTATAACTGGACAACCTAATAGTTTGTTTTATGAGGGTTCATGGGATATATCAACAGATATGGGATATATCGACAGATATCTAAATACCAAAGCACTATTGCCCTAATAGTATTGGGTCTAATAGTAGGGTTTCTACCAGAGTTTTTCTACCCGCAATGATTAGAGGAAATGTTGAAGTAAACAAGCCCCTTTCGGCTGGTTCTATGCTGTTTTTTCTTTATCTGCGAGAAATAGCCTGCAGTTTTCAATTCACCAACCCAATAGTATTGGGTCTAATAGTAGGGTTTCTACCAAAATATTTGCCCTAATTTTGCCCTAATAGTATTGGGTCATACTATTTTTTTTAATCCCTCCAAGCCCGCAATACTATTAGAGAGTGGAATGCTATTGGGAAAATACGTAGATTGCATAACTCAGATAAGATTACGGTAATTTTTGAAAGCTAACAAGTTTTTGAAAACGCGCCAGTACTGTACTGCTTCACTGTAGCCAGTAAAGCATTATTCACATGTCATCAAAAATTTAGCCCTACGCTAAATCGAGCGGCGATCTAGTGCAAGAATTTCGACCAAGTGAATTCCAGTTACTGCATTGGATACCCTTAAGGTTTGAGGACAGATATGGCTTGATCTATGATATATGAATTTCAGGATTCATTCAAATCTCACTTACAAGAGATCTCCGTCAACGAGATTGAGCCTTATCCAAAGAAAAATGGCATTGCTTTTGATGGAGATTGAACCAAGAAAGATAATTTCATTGAATTTTACAAAATAGACTTTACATTGGGCATTTATTGCTAGTATTTGCTTTAGAAGATTTGATATTTTCACCTTTTATTTTCACTTAATTGAATAAATGTATTTTAATGAATGCAAATCAAACTCTCAGCCGCTTTTCATCAGCTTTAAATTAATTGACAAAGCCCTATTGATTTGATTGACTTGTAGATTTTACAAATCGAGAAAAAGCACTTTTTTGGCTCTTCCAAACCCTTAAATTCCTTAAACCTTTGAAATTCGTAGCTTGAATTTAGCTAAAAATAAGTTATCTAATAATTCAGAGTTATCTCTACTCGTTCTCTATTCGAGATTCTTTACTCAAATGATAAAAGAGAGCATTATACAAAACGGCCAGAAGCTTTGATGGGCAATAAGTGAAAAGACAAGCGTATAATAAGTATAATAAATGAGAAATTTAACATTTGAACCCAAGTTCCAGTCTTTGTGTGCATGCTGGTCGTGGAGGTTTTGTCAATGCGGCATAAAAATGCATAAAAGCATGACTTTCGAAAACCTCGATGAATGAGATTCAAACGTCCAATCCGGTACTTGTTCCTCTAACTCCAACTCCAACTCCAGCTCCAGCTTCAACTTTAGCTCCAACTCCAACCTCAGCTCTAGCTCCAACCCCAGCTCCAACTCGACCATCAGCCTCAACTCCAATTCCACTTCCAAGCCCAATTCCAACTCCAGCTCCATCTTCAACTTCAACACCAGCACCAACCCACTCCGACTCCAACCCAACTGCAAGTCCAACTCTAACTCCAGCTCCAGCTCCAGCTTCAACTCCAACTCCAACTCCAACTGCAAGTCCAACTCCAACTCTTGTACCACCTCCACCACTAACTCCTCCTCTAACTTCTCCTCCAACTCCTCCTCCACCTCCCCTTTCATCTCTGCCTCTCCTCCTCTCAAGCACAAATTTGATCAAGCAAAAGTAACAAAAAAAAGCTCAAGGAAGAAATGATTAGCTTTAAGAGTTCAGTCTTGATCAAACTCACAAATCTCATGCGTGCAAGTATTCAACCAAATAGATTTGTTCCTTGTTCCTCACATTCACAATCACAAGAGAACTTTAGAGTTTGTACTTGTAAAAAGTCTGTACACAAATGTGACAATTCACAGTTTGACTATCACCCTTATGAATGGGGTTTTTGGAGTCGGGATTTTGATTCAAGCCTAAGTTCAGCTTTAGAATTTAAACCCAGACTTATTTTACTTATTCGTAGTTGCATCCAGCGGCTCTTCATCTATTGAGGGTTTGTATTATTCAGTGGCAATGAACTAACACAATTCTACAACAAATCCCAAGTCCAACAGTTCAACAGATACTACTGCGCCACACTAAAGTCTCTTGTTCCTTATCCTGGTTCCCATGGATGAGTCAATCTTCTCCGCAATCTCTTTCCATTACCTTCTCAATCTTTTCCCTTTTTCTCTTTCTCTTCCCAGCTTCCCATTTTTCCTCCACGTGCGGCCCTCCCCCTTCCTTTTCCCGACTAGAAGAGGGCCTATCGAGCGGTTTTCTCCCTCACAAGCTGTCCTGAACCCTCTTTCCCCCAAAAAAGCATTTCCTTTCTAAACCCATTTCCTAAAGAACATTAGAAGAATGAAAGTGCTTTTGATATGCATTAATTCTATTTATTCTATTTGTTTTCGATTTAGTCCTATTTGTTTTTACTTATTCTATTATAATTCTACTTCTTCTTTTTGTTTTCGAAAATTTTGATATTGTACTTCCCCTTCATAACGTCTCTTTCAACAGTTTCTTCTAACAACTTTCTTTCAAAAGTTTCTTTTCAGCTTCTCTTTGATTTTCTTTCTATCTTTTGTTTCATTGAACTTTTTTGTTCTCATCCTAACCAATTTTACATTTGTTTTTTCCCATTTTTCTCTATTTTTTTACTCCCCGTCTTTCCCCTAGCTATCAAACGTTGCCAATGTTTAGATTGAGAAGAGAGCTTTTAGGAAAAGCTCTAGTGAATTTTTAGTTAGAATGAGGAAGAATCAAGAGTTTTGTTGGATTTTTCTAGATTTTTATTGAATTTTTTCAAATCTTCAACAGTTAGATTTAATGATTGCTAATGACTTACACACATTTTTTATCACTATGGATGGAAGTAACCTTGCTTGTTTTGATTCATATAGTAAGATTTTTCGAATATTTACCAAAAATATCCAACTATTAGGGGTTTACAAAAGAAACTGCGTATTATACGCAACGTTCAAACACTTCTGAAAATTAATAATAAAAGATTTTATTCCAAAAGGTAATTCGCCAAATTATCAAACTATATTTTTCCATTTTTTGTGTAGACTTGAGATGTCTGATTCGAAAATTGGGGTGTCCTGATGCAAAAGTAGTCTCGTAACCCAAATTCGACTCTTCAGGATTGTTAGACTTTAGCTTTGCAAGAGAGTGCTGCATAGACAGAAACGAGTGGTAATCTGACGGGAGCTACATTGCAAGCGAATAGAGCGGATGAGGCACAAGTTTCCAGCCTAATTCTTCTATGGTGTTTTGAGCCAAGTTTGATGTGTACTCCGGAAATTGTGGAGCGAGTAAATGGATTGTCCTGGATTAACACCTCTTTCTCAGAATTTCATCAGCTTTCTTCAGCTGTTCATGCAGCTTCTGAGTAGCTATAGTTTTTGAAGATTTTTGAGTTTAGTACAATGATCTTTCCCTCCACATCTAAGACTGAGTATATGGGCCTTTTGCAAAGTTCTCCATGGCTAACGGTCTCGAATGGCCCTGGCTCAACTTCAGCAAGTTTAATGATAAAGCTAGAACTATCTTTCCGATTGCGGGTGCTGAAACAAAAATGCGTATTTTTTCTGCAGCTCTCTTTCGCCAGTGTCCTAGATAACCAAACTTTGATTACTTTGTTTCAGGCGATAATCAAAGTGGGACCCATTGGCTACAATGATTCCCTTTTCCAATAAGCAAAAGGAAAAGCCGGGGAATTGTGCTTCCGTGACGTACTTTAAAGCTATCAACACTCCGGACAAGTTTTTGAGCTGGATCCGACTCGACACCTCGAGCAACCTTTACTATCGAGGACATGAAATGTCCATGGGCTTGCCTTCCAAGCCTCACATCTCTTTTACGAAATCCAAGGAACTATTCCTATACAACTTCTTTCACTCAAAAATGTTTTCCAAATGCCTGGTTGGAGTGATTCCAGCAGCAATCAATGCTGATTTCTTCATTTTAAAGTCATAGAAAGGTAAGCCTGGGAAATGAATTTTTGATTCTGCCAGTCTTTGAGCAACTAAAAAATTATTTATAATTCACTTGGCTAAAAAATGAAAAAAAAAACAAAATAAAATAAGCTGCTGGTCAAATAATAATGAGAACAAAATTAAATCAAAGTTGTATACCCTCAAATAGAGAAAATATTGTTCCGGAAAGTCATGCGCAAAAGCCTCTTTGGTAAACCCCCTAATATATATGAAATTTGATTTGATTTCTTCTCTCCTCCTCTTCAAGAAAAATTTGATTCAAGCAAAAGTAAATAACAAAAAGGCTCAAGGAAGAAATGATTAGCTTTAAGAGTTCAGTCTTGAGACACTAGCACTAACTCCACCTTGGACTCCAGCTCCAGCCTTAACCCAACTCCAAATCTCCCCCAACTGCAAGTCCAACTCCAACTCTTGTACCACCTCCACCACCAACTCCTCCCTCTAACTTCTCCCTCCAACTCCTCCTCCACCTCCCCTCATCTCTGCCTCTTCCTCCTCTGCCACAAACTGGATCTGCCAAAAAAAAAAAAAAAAAATGCACAAAAAAAAGGCTCAAGGAAGAAATGATTAGCTTTAAGAGTCTGGGGTCTGATTAAACTCACAAATCTCATGCGTGCAAAGTATTCAACTAAATAGATTTGTTCCTTGTTCCTGACATTCTACCATCACAAGAGAGATTTAGAGTTTCAGCAGACAGTCTGTCTTTTTTATCACTATGGATAAAGTAGCCTTGCTTGTTTTGATTCATATAATAAGATTTTTCAAATGTT
>CAUEEP010000397.1:0-21595 GCA_958450365.1 Mesorhabditis belari | reverse complement strand
AGCCCTATGCTTTGCATAAGGAAACTTTTCAAAATGCAAATGTACATTAAATGTCTTGCGCTTTTTTTCTACTACTCTTTTCATAACTTTTAGTCTTTTACTCTTTTTCAAACAGGTTAAATTGGTAATTCCTACTATTTAGAGTAGCGCGTAGAAAAGAAAAGTGTGATTGTGAGAGAAAAATTGATGCTTCTCCCAATAATAGGGTAAGTTCTAGTGATCGTTGCCTTTACTCTTATAAATCTATAGATATAAAGCAATTGCAAACTATTTTAAATTTTTAAATTTTAAAATGCTGTGTAAAATTAAAGAAAACATTTAAAACCGAAAAAGTTAAGAAACGGTCTTGAAAAACTTCTATTATTTACTATTATTTACGAATTTACTAGGCCTATTGTCAACATTTGTACTAGAACGATTCAAAAACAAATTCCACACCCTAAAAAAACCTAAATTCTTAAATAAAACTATCTATTACTACACTTTAGGAAAATTTTTTTCGCCCGGCTTTTTATAGCTTTGCTTAAAAAGCGCACCTTTTAGAAAACGCGTTGTCGGGAGTTTGTCGGATCAATTGTCTGACAAAGAAGTTGTCAATGCAAATTTGTCTGACAAATTGTCTGTCAACAAGGAGCACACTCTAATCAGGATAGAGAATAGCGCCTTTCCATTAGGATTAAACTAACCAACTATGGGATCAGCTCCATGCGTTCGAAAGCAAGCGTCGATAGATTGAATTGAGAACAGAAAAAAGATTAAAATGAAGGAATTGAAGGAAAAACTTTTGATAAGACTTTCCCTCATTGACCACCACATTCTACAGATCAAAGGGGGAAGGGGTCGATGAGTAGAAAAATGTTTATAAAAAAGGGTGATTTCAAAACGTGGCCTTTTACAAATAGAAGAGCCAAGGGTGTTTCTTCGTTAATTCAGAATTCAGAAGAAGGGAATTTTTCTATCTTTTAAGTTAGTGAATTATCATGTAAGCTGCCACAGTATCCAGAGTATAATGCAAAATAACAGCTTCCAAAAGATTAAAAGAAAATAATTAGATTTGAAAACGACCAAAAGCCAAAATAGAAAATCTTTTGAGGAAGTTGATAACATAGGGAAAATCATCAAAGTCATCAACACTCTCACTCATTGTCAGTTCCAGGCGAACTTTGCGGCTTTTCGATTTATCATCCACACCCCGTTCCTCCAAAACTTTCATTTTCATAGAGCAAAAGAAGAGAAAGTTTTCTTTTTATAAGTTCGGTCAGCAGAACAAGAGAAAACGCACAGAATAGCGCAAATTGTCACTGGAAAAGAAGAAAAAAGAAACACTGGAACTGTTCCAAACGTATCTTCTAAACCAGGCCATAGCTTGTCTTTATTTATTATGCAACTTGAAAATCATGATTTGCCGTAAAGTATACTTAAAAGATTGTGCTGATTTTTGCTGTTTTTTTTTCATAAATAAGCATCCCTGAAAGTTGCAGAATAAAATATTTAATTTAAAAGGAAATTTGAGCAAATGGTATTCCATTGTTTTTTACAAATTGTACAATGAAAACAATGAAAAGAATTTGGTATTGGCAGGAAAAGGAAAGATTGGCAAAGGTCTCACCTATAACGAAATGGAAAAAAGTTTCTGGCAGCCAGCAAGTTTCTAAACACAGAGCAATGTGAGCAATTAAAACAAGAAACACAGAGCAATTAAAACAACCATCGACAGCATCAAAAACGATTTGCAAGGAATCAAAAAGGCGTGGTGGACTGGAAAAAGCTCTGACTCGCCTCGGAGTATCTGGGACGAGATTTGCGCAATAGAGAAAGATTTCCAACATTATTTTTCTATGTTGAGGCTGTGTTAAAAAGCACTAGAAGTGTCATTGGAAAGCGTGAAATGTTCTTTCTACATCGAAGGGAAGAAAGCATCGGCAGCAATTTGGTTAAAGCATTTTGATGCTTTAACCAAATTGGAAATCATCAAGTACGCAAAGGAAGTATCAAACAACGCTGCCTCAAAACGATTTGGATTCAAAAAGATTTGGAATCAACATCAATGATCATTGGTTGAAGACAGCAAGAAAGTAAGCTTTAAAAAATAGATCGACACGCTCTAATTGAACAACATGCTCTAATTGAACAATACTCTAATTGAACAACATGCTCTAATTGAACAATAGTCTAATTGAACAACATGCTCTAATTGAACAATACTCTAATTGAACAACATGCTCTATTAGAACGACAGTTTTTGGAGGTATTAAGAAATAGAACAAAATGTCGTTCTAATAGAAGAATTAGAAGTGTAATTTTTTGTACAAAACCTCTGTTTGAGCACACCTGTCTTTTGGCTAAAAACATTTATGATTTGATTTTAAATGTTACAGTAACATTGATCATTTATGCGCTGACGAGGGAACTATAACTACTTACCATCTCAGATCGACTCCAAAATTACAGGAAGAAAGAACATCACACCATTACTTTCCAAGCTCATCAATTTTTACAGTTAATGCACACGATCAAAGTGCACTTGGTGTGCATTCTAGGCGAAGTGTTTCTCGGCGAGATTCCCATGGTTTTCCTCGACTTCAACACCGAACTTACGCAATTGTTGCTCGTTTTCTTCGAGTTTTCGAATCCTTTGTCCTCATGAGGGGTATGATCTCTGTGAAATCTGTTCGGATTCCCAATAAGAATTCCTAGTCTTGCCCACCTGACTTTTTGTGCATGCTTAGTATTTAAACTTGTCGATCCAAGTCAATAAACTTTATTCATTCTATTGAAAAAATACATCTATCACTAGGAAAATGACACTATAGAGAGACCCGAGAAGAAAAAAAAATTTATATTCTTCAAGAAATAGATGGCAAAACTTTGAAGTAAGCGGAAACTTTTCAATTTTTCGAATTTTCTGTTTCAATGCATAAAAAATTACAATTTTATCTGTTTAGCTTTGCAAAAATTACAGCTATCAAAAGAAATTTTTACATGAAGCAACAACGAGCTGAAAAACGACGAAGGAAAGATTTCGAGCTTTTATTTTTTCGTACAGCAGGCACTTGGGTTATTAGGTTTTCAAGAGATTTTGACGATTTAAGGGTTTTTGAAGTTTTTGAAGTGATTAAGTGGTCGATTAGATCAAGGTACTGGCAAGAGAGCGATTTAGTAACTGGATATTTTAGAGGACCGGGATTAGACTTTATAGGCACTTGGCTATTGGGAATTTCAACAGAATTTGATGGAGACTGATTGCTTAATCTATTAATTAAAATATTATTCATCGATTCGCCCAAGAAAGAACTCATTCGCACGAAAGAGTAACTCGGAGCATCGAGTGTGGCCGAAGAAGAGCGCGTTCTCGGCCGGGGTTCGTCCGAATCGATCACGGGGCTCTAAAATTTTCATATAGTAAAATTAAGCATAGTTTTTATACAGCTAATATGCGTTCTTCTAGGTATGCACTCTTCATTTAGATTTTGTCCGATTTACTTATGATCAGGCCCGTACCCGGGGGGAAGAGGAGGAGGAGGAGAAGGAGAAGGAGAAAGAGGAGGAGGAGAAAAAGAAGGTGGGGGAAGAGGAGGAGGAGGAGAAGGAGAAGGAGAAGGAGGAGGAGGAGGAGAAGGAGGAGGAGGAGGAGGAGGAGGGGGAAAAGGAGGAGGAGGAGGAGAAGGAGGAGGAGGGCAAGAGGGCATTTGCCTCTCCGCCCCAAAATTTGTCTTACCCTCCAAAAATTTTTTCTTTTTTCTAGGTACTTATGATATTTATTAATGAGGAGTAAGCTGTGAATAAGATTAAAATTCTTATCCGGTAGAACGAAAAACGAACAAAATCTGAAAGGAAAGGCTACCGAAGTTTTCCAAATTTTCAAATTATCTACTTTCACTCAGGAGAAATGCCCTTTAGGACCAATTGGTACAGATACTGAAAAGTTAATGTTGTACGTTACTCCAAGTATGTAGCGCCAGTTGTTGATCAAAGTCTACAGTACTAAGATTACGCTCACAATGTATAATAGTATAAACATTTCAAATACCGTATTTCTTCGAATAGAAGACTGGGTAAAGAAGTATCATCGCGTACTCCTGCGTAGCAGCCCTTTTTAAAATTTCTTTTCTGCATAAAAGCTTTCAATCAAGTGCTATAGAGCTGGAAAATGACTCAAAAATACCACATGAGCTAACAGATTTTTGAGCCATTTTCCAGCTCTATAGCACTTGATTGAAAGCTTTTATGCAGAAAAGAAATTTTAAAAAAGGGCTGCTACGCAGGAGTACGCGATGATACTCTTTACCCGGTCTTCTATTCGAAGAAATACGGTATATGCAAGCGTTTTATCTACTATTCTATCTGGTCACGCTTGAGATCCGTGAGAGAACCCTTATAAAGTCATGCCAGTCATGCCCTTATAAAGTCATTCGGTTTCAAATTTTCGCATTTTCACCCTAAAACTTCAAATTTCACCTTTTATAGAAAGCCATTTTGCAAAAACCGAAAGCAGATTCGAAATTTGCGTGAAATTCGAATGGTCTATGGCTTATCTCATTTGGCCACATCATATTGTTGCCTATCCCTTATCAGTTTTTGCTTTATCAAAAACTTTAATTGTTGAAATTCCTTGATACATTCTAACTCTACCTGGTGATTCTTTCCATTTTGTCAAAATGAACTCAATCGCCACATCGTTTGCTTCACATGCGGCCACGTGGAGAACCGTTCGATCATCGTAGTCTCTTTCATGGATGTTCATTCCGATCAGTAAACATCTGAATGGTGAATAGCAAGTTTTTCTTAGTTCAACTTTACCTCTTCAATGCCTGAATATCACCCATCTTCGCAGCATACATCATCCTAAAATGTTGCAGCGTTGCAGCTTTTTGTTGTATTGAATTTTTAGCTTATAGGCAAGCTTTTTTTAAGTAATTCGAGCGTAGTTTTGGTAAGCTTTGTAGAAATTAGTAGCTTTTGACTAGGAATCTGCTCTGTTTTGGAGGTGGCTGCTTTGCGCCAAATTTTTTTGCACAACTCGCCATAACTTTCTTTTATAAGTGGGCTAATCTTTTATTTTAGTGTCATTTTGTAGATCTCAACAAGTGCAACAAAATGACATCAAAATCATAAAGATTGGCCCACTTGGAAGAAAGTTATGGCGAGTTGCGCAAAAAAATTGGCGCGAAGTAGCCAACTTCCTTCTTTTTTCTTTCTTTTCATTGTTTTAACTTTTTTTTTATATTGATTCTTTTTTAGGAAAGTCGACATCATTTCCTATAAGGACAATTGACCGTGGAGCAAAGATAGCAATCAAGAAGCGAGAAATGACCCCCACAACTCCGAAGAATGTCGTCAAATCGATTGCCAACTATCTTCACGTTGGTTTTATTTTGTTTTTAATTTATTATTAAAAATAATTGAAATAATTGATCGATAATTATTTAAATATTTTGCAATAATTACAACAATAAATGCAACAGCATTGATTTACTAAATTTCTCTTTTAGGCTGCTAACGGCAAAAAGGCTACCGATGAGAACAAGAAGAAGGCCAAAGCCGTGCACGAAGTGATCGATTTGACGTCGAGGTATGTTTCTGCGTACCTTATTTAAGTAAATATGCTTTAGATGGACAGTGGTCAAACGGACGGTGGCTCTCCAACAAGCGGATCGTCTTTGCTTGAGGCCTCGGAATGCTACGGCTATCTGATACTAGCCGAGAAGGTCCGAGAAGCGGCGGTAACTTTTTTTTTTGTTATTAACTTTTCTAGTAACCTTTTCTAGACTCGAGCCATTCGTGGCGGCTGCAAAGAAAGGCTACAGTGGCTACCGCTTATATGTTTTCCGAACTGGATTGGACCATTAAGAGGTAAATCTATTTGTTTTGGTTTTTATGATTTTATTTCTAGACCTCTCGCAAGGATGTTTGAACAAAAGAAGAGATAGCGGTTGGGCGAAACATCAGCTCCGTTCTTGTCAAGACGGGCCTCTCGAAACTCTCGCAATTCTACGAGCCGGCTCTCATCGAACTTGTTGCCCCGTGTTAACGCCGAAGTTTGTTTTATTTTTTCTTCTTGAGTTAACACTATTAATAGATCCTGCCTATTAACTTTGGTTTAGTTTACTAAACTTCTACGTTCTTCTTTTGTTTGTTCTTTGTTTCTTGCTTTGTGTTTGTTTTAATAAACCTAACTCAAAAATACTTTTTCACTAGTTACCGGCTGGTATTATCCTGATCGACTTCTACTACCACCTTTCGTGGATCCAACTTGTCAGTGGCCGAGTAAACCTGAATCATTTTCATAATGACAAATATCCTTTTCTTACTACTCACCAAGCTGTCGTAGTTATGGAAATTGAATCGATTGATGAACTCGTCAGCGAAGAGAACTCCTCGAACTGAGTTGCCCAAAGTGTCAAGACGGGGTGAGTAGATGCAAATTCCTGAATTAGTTTTGGTTTAACTCGGAAACTTTTCATGTACCCATAACATTTGGGATCACAATGATCATATCTCCGGAAACTCCCGATTTAGCTGGAAGTCCATTCTTGAAAGCAAACATTCCCGAGTAGTCATACATTCCACACGAATACATCAATGAAAGGGTGTCTCGGCAGGCTCTGAATTGAATTTTAGATGTAAAACAAGATAAGCCAAGGCAAGTAAGATTATTCAAGACCGTTTTTGCGCAACTCCTCATAACTTTCTTCTAAGTGGGCAAGTCTTTATAATTTTGGTGTCATTTTGTAGATCTCAACAAGTGCAACAAAATGACATCAAAATCATGAAGATTGGCCAACTTAGAAGAAAGTTAAGGTGAGTTGCGCAAAGTAGTCACCCCAAAAACTATTGTACTTTCAATAGAAAAGTATTCAAATATTTTTGCACGTTCACAAACTTTTCCATTTTACCTGTTATTGATAATTCTCTCTCCATTCAACGGATTCACTCCTCCATTTGCCAGCGTTGCCGCCATCACCGCCAACGAGTCGACATTTGCCTCGATCGAGCATAGTTGGAAATACAAATCCATCGTATCTTGAAACTTTGTGTTCTCCGGGAAACACTGAATTAGGATTTTCATCGTTGATTGTTGATTGACCCTACTTTATGTTCTCTCATGTAGTACGATAGAGCGTAATTTCGGTCAGCTGTATCTCGTTCCGATAGAAAGACCGAGTTGTTGAAGCCGACAAATCCATTGCCAGCGAAACGACGGAAACTTCTCAGAGCCTAAATATTGTGTTGCCTGCAGTTTAAGTATTTAATTCCACTCACAAAATCGAATCGATCAGCGAGTTGGGCATCTTTTTTCATCAATGCTGCACACATGATCGCTCCGGCGTTGATCAACGGATTGTGGGGTTTTTCTAAATAGAAATCTCATTTTGCTATCATTTTACATGTTCATATTTATGGCCTACGTTTTCACTTACTCGAATGATCTAGACAAATTTCATTGAACAGTCTTCCTGATGGCTCTTGTCCGACAAATGAATGCAGCTTCTCGGGCCCAAGCTCCTCGTGACAAAGGGCATAGGTGAATGGCTTGGAAACGCTCTAAATATGTTCTTGGATTTGGAATTTGAGTTGGAATTTGATTTGCGCTTTGAAAGAACTTTTGTCCATTACAATTGTAGGCTAAATGGAACTCTACTAATAATTAATGGTCCAAAAGGTCAAAAGAAAAACTCGAACTTTTAGTTTAAAAATTTTCCTTCTCATTATTTTTGTGTTTTTTTTTGTGTGCATAACTACTAGGTTGGTGCAAATGAAATTTCGTTTTTTTACAAACATTAAAGTCATCCAAAATTTTTTTAGATAACAATTTATTTAAAACAATAAGCACCATTATTATCTATGACATCCCTCCAACGTTGCTTCAGATTGCGGATCCCCTTCTCAAAGAACGCTTGATTCTGTGATGCAAAGTAGTTGGTCACCCAATTTTCGACTTCTTTTGCATTCTTAAACTGGCAATTCTCAAGGGAATGTTGCATCGATCTGAAAAGGTGAAAATCGGAGGGTGCTAAGTCTGGACTATACGGCGCATGTGGTAAGACCTTCCATCCTAGCTTCTCTAGTTCCTTACAAGAGGTTTTGCCGTGTGAGCTGGAGCATTATCACGGAGAAAGTTGATAGTTGAGGGATTTAGGCCTTTTTCACGCAAAATTTCGTCAACCTTCTTGAGTTGTTGAATAAAATAAGATGAATCGACTGTTTTTCCGGGCTCTAATAATTCAAAATGAGCAAGTCCATTGATATTCCACCAGCAAGACAACATCACTTTGCGCCCATGATAATCCGGCTTTGGAGTTGGAATTGGCGCTTGACCTTTGCTCAGCCATTGTCTTTTTCGAGAAGTATTATCAAAGTGAATCCACTTCTCATCCATCGTCAAGATATTCTCAAAAAAAATGGCTTCTTTTCGACTTATGGAGCAAGATATGGCTGATCGAAACGCGTGCTCCCAGATTCTCAACACTCAATTGATGTGGAACCCATTGTCCATTACGATTTGTCTTTCCAATTATTTCCAAATGGCGTACAATTGTTGAATGATCACATTGGAGATGTTTGGCAAGTTCTCGTGTTGTTTGCATTGGATCAGCTTCAATTAATTGTTCCAATTCATTGTTGTCGATGGCTGTGGCACGATGTCCATGCGATTCGTCTTCAAGGGATTCATTACCATCTCGGAATTGGGCAAACCAGAGCTGGCATGATCTTTCGGTGATAACCTGTTCTCCAAAGGCGGAACAGAGATCACGATGTGAATCAGCAGCGTTTTTGCCCATTTTGAAGTCATAGAGAAGACACGTGCGCAGAACATACTTTTGATCCACCATGATCTAAAGCAAAAATCAATTAAAAAGTGAAAGCTCTGACTTTGAAAAAATGCGAAAATAAAGTAAATATCCAAGAGTACAAATGCACAAAAGAACATCAAATAAGCTCTTCAGATTAAAAAAATAAGAACATTTTATATCGACCGAAATTTCTTTTGCACCAACCTAATAGGCATAGTAAGGCATAGATTTGCTTAACGAGAACAAGGCATAGAGAACGAGAACGAGGCATAGATTTGCTTAACGAGAATTAACGAGACAAATGGGTCCCGCAACTCCAGACGCTGGAACTAGCCTCCAGAGTATCGTATTCCAATAAACCTTTTTTTTATTTAAAAGCCAAAATTTTAAGCTATCTAATGATACTCATCATTTATATTTTTCTTTTGAAAAAGTCGGTCAAAAGCCTTATCGAAACTAAAAGAGACAATTCTTCGTATCGAGAATCGAGAACGAGAAAAAAGGCTTATCGAGAATTAACGAGAGAACGAAGAATTGTCTCGTTAAGTCTCGATAAGGCTTTTGACCGACTTTTTCAAAAGAAAAATATAAATGATGAGTATCATTAGATAACTTAAAATCTTGGCTTTTAAATAAAAAAAGGTTTATTGGAATACGATGCTCTGACGGCTAGATCAAGCGCTTGGAGTTGCGCGACCCGATTTCTTGATCTCTCTCTTTAAGCAAGTCTAGTAAGGCATAAAAACTGGTTTTGAATTTATTTTAGCTCTGAACTGTAAAGTTCAATTTAGCCCAATTATATTATATGTAAGTAAGTTTTTTCAAATGAGATTTAATTTGAAATACTAAAAAACTCATGCTCAACAAAACATTCTTAATCTGTATCATATTGATTAGTCTCTTTATCAGCTTTTCTCAATGCAAGTATGGCTTCAAACAGGCATATATCTATTCAAGTGGTAAATGAGATGGATACCTGTAGACAGAACGGAACATTAGCATCTCCCCAACTCTTCCTTTGTCCATCAATCGTGCACACTGCCACCGCCCAATAGTTTGGATCACAGCGAGCCAATTGCGGGATATACGTGGCTACCTAAATTTCAAGATACTTTTGTTTTATCTGGGAGAATCTCAGAAAAAAAAATTAGCTGAGGGAAATCTTTTCCGTTCATTTTCCACTTGATTTTACTTGATTTTGTTTTTGTTTTTACTTTTAGCTTTTAGCTCTCAAGTATTGTTCGATGAGTTTCATAGCGACGCCGATTTGCATCTTTGAATGAGTGCTACATTCTCTCAATATTTTATCGGTGGACGGTTAGATTGATGGGAGCGAGTTTGTTTGTTTGTTGTTGTTGTTGTTGTTGTAGTCGTTGTAGTCTTTGTGGTGGTTGTGGTTGTGGTTGTAGTAGTAGTAGTAGTAGTAGTAGTTGTTGTTGTTGTTGTTGTTGTTGTTGTTGTTGTTTGTAGTGTAGTTGACCCAATTGAACTGATAGTCGCGGTGGGAAGCGAGACTCCGATACGAGGACCATCCATCAGAAATGATCCGGGTTCCAGGAGCAATGCACTTCTAATAGTTGGAATCAAAGTAGCAGCTGGTCGGTTGGGAACAAGCCCACAAAACGTTCCATTTGATTCCCTGCACACTCCGCCAAAACCCTACTTCTCATCGACCATTCGCCCAACTTGATATTTCCGCTTTGCGAAGAGTGATTCGTCGATCTCAACAGTACACTCGGGGCCTTCAATGGCATCAGTTTGAGTTCGGTTCACAAAGCTCCAAGCACACACTTGACGCAAGTGAAAGTTTCAATCAACGATGGTTTGTGAAGACATCTCCAATTCTTCCTCACAAAATTTGATTGTCGAATTTCCGTTTGCCGAAGACCGCTATGACGAAGATCATCCATCAGAAATGATTCCAGTTAACACAAAAGTACCAATTTTAGTTATATTTTTGCATTTCCCGGTTGCTTAGGCTTGATGAATGCGAAAGCTTTTCTGGTTTGGCGCGGCCGCATAAATGAAATCAAATATGGGAGAAGAGGAGGAACAAAAAAAGGGAAAAAGGGCACGAGAATAATTATGAGATTGAATTTCCTTTTGCATTAGCTTTGGAGAAAATGTGCGTTTGAAAAAATGTATGATGCGAGAAATGAATGAAACTGTGATGTTATCTGTTGTGTTGGATTTCGCTTGCAACTCAAAAACCAAAGAATTGGCTTATTTATAATTTATTGGCTATTCTAGACTGAATATCCTATTCTAGATTGAATACCGTAATCCAGACAGTCTAGACTAATCTTATAATCTTATAAAACTTATAAAGATTATAAAGATCATATTATTATATCGTATTACAGTTTTAGAACTGATTTTAGCTTTTTATCACACTTACATTTCCTCCCCTTTCCGGGCGAACCACATCGAAAATCTCGCCAATCGTTTGCGTGAAGGTTCCCCAATCCGGGATGATCAGCTGTCCTTTCAGTGCTTTTGAAATCACTCCAATCGAATCGCCAACTGATCTAAAGAAACGTGTAAACAGTTTCTTGAGATTCGAACACTTTTTGAATGTTTCTCGATCCAAGTAGAGAGATTCGGGATCGAGCAATCCATCGCTGTCCGTATTCTCGGCTTCTCTCAACCTCGCTAACATAGCCATCAAGCGAGGATCGTCGCGTCGAATCCCGCATTCTGTTAGGTTCTGGAAATTGCGGGAATTGCAAACTTTTATCTGATACTTTTTCGTGATCATTGAATTTCTTCAAAGTAGTTGTTTGTCATAGATATCTTGTATCGTTAATGGTTTATCCTGCTCTGATCTGTTCGGTCGAGACTTTTCCAGAAAACCCTTACTAATAACTTTTCCAGAAAACCCCAGTAAACGCCAGTTGAGCTGTTCTTTCGTATGTAGAATTTGTAAATGAAAACGCACTGTCCCTAGCATACTAAAGTCAAGGGAATTTGGGATGCACAAATGTAGCTAGACACAAAAGGGAGTACCATGATAATGTCCTTCTTTTTCTACAAAGACAGACAGACAGACAGACAGACTGACATTTGTCTAGAAGATAAATGTTTGCTTCAAAGCAGTTGGGTTGTCACGACCAACTTTGAGCTCCTCTAGCTCGCTCCAGTTGGGTTGTCACGACCAACTTTGAGCTCCTCTAGCTCGCTCCAGTTGGGTTGTCACGACCAACTTTGAGCTCCTCTAGCTCGCTCCACAAGTTTTAAATCGGATTTTTAGCCTACGTGTGTCCTATATAAATCGACACAGCGAATCGATTAGCGTTAGAAGTTTTCTGGATAACTGGTAAGGGTCTAAACCTTACCAGTTATCCAGTTATTTAAGCCTCTGCCCCTAAATGCAAATTTTTCCGAGTGAATTTCATTTTAGAAACCTTTCATTGTAGTCATGATGTAGCCTAAAGATTTTGCTAAATTTTCTTCTTTGGATGTAAATTGATTGGGCGCTTCTGGACGAAGCTCTAGCGATTCTCTCAAAAACAGCGAAATCCTGGCCTGCTTCAAAGACTTTTACTTTTGCTTTTGCCATAGCTTTTGCCTTAACTTTACAAATCTTTAAACTTTTAAAGTCCCCAAAACTCTATCGACTTATTTTTCTTCACTCTCTTACGTTTAGAGGATGCGTGGCCTAAATTAGGAGCGCAATTTTCCAATTTTCGTCTCTTCGTTGCCAAACTACGTACGTAATTTCCTATTTTTTTTTATTCACAAGCCAATCCCAGCAAATAGACGTGATGAAAAATAGATGAGCAATGAATAGACTAGATGAATGAAATATTTTCTTTTCAAAAACACACTGGAATTTTAATTTAAGAAGATTTTAAGAAGATTTTATAGATTTTCAAAGTTATCATCAGTTTTCGACTTACTCACCTCATGTACTTTGTGCTCTAAAACGCAAAACACACCTTTTCTGACTCAAGAAACTAAGGGATTGGGTTCACCAGATAAGGTGTGTTTAAGAGTACAAAGTAAGGGTACTTTAAAAGAGTACAAAGTAAGGGTACTTTAAAAGAGTACAAAGTAGGGGTACTTTAAAAGAGTACAAAGTAAGGGTACTTTAAAAGAGTAGAAAGTAAGGGTGCTTTAAAAGAGTAGAAAGTAAGGGTGCTTTAAAAGAGTACAAAGTAAGGGTACTTTAAAAGATTAGAAAGTAAGGGTACTTTGTGTCATTTTCTTTTCCTGTAAGGGTACATTTCGAAGTGTCATTTCCTTTTCCTGTAAGTGATTTCCCTATATTTTCTTGTCCCCTAACTTCTTCGATAAAAATGCCTCTTTGCCTCTGGCCGGAAGCACAAAAAGCACACGTTGGCCTCCGTCATAATAATCCAAAAAGCTTTTGCCCGACGGGGCCATTTTTCGAGGGATTTAAGAGGTTTCAAGGGGGAGATGAGGGAAAAAAAAGCCCATTCACTATTCAAAGCCCCTCCCGATGTCACAAAATGTGGCCCAAATGCACGTGAAAAATAACTACTTCTCGTAATTCTCCTTTTGTCCTTTGTGTCTATGGTGAAGTGACGCTTATGTCAAAGTTATGAATGTGTGTGTGTGTGTTTTTTAGTGATTGTTTCAAGTCAAAAGTCGGTCAGGTTATGCGTGAGTTCTTATGAAATAAAGCTAAATGGTTGATACCTAAAAAATTGATAATATTGTTTAATGTTTCTACCTAAGAAGCCTTCATCTATCCGGGTGACTACAAAATTTAGAGACTCGATTGATTCGGCTTAAAACTCAGAGTCACTCATGAAAGGTTTGCATCAAAAAAAAGTCGCTTCGGATGCAAATCAAATATTAAAATCTTTTTCAAGAGTAAAATACTTGGATTTTGCTTTTTCTAAAATAGATTTACCATTTACGAAAATTTCCCGAACTTACAAGGGAATCGTCAGCAGTGACCATGAGATTTCGGCACCAAAATGTGATGCAAAAACCTATCGAATATGGCGAGTACGATGGTGCTTTCGGATTTTGCGAAGGATCGCTAGTTTTCGAGAAAAACGAACTTCGATAACGAGGCACACTTCTACAAGAGGGCTTCTTTCGGGCGGACCAAATGTCTCCTCGCGGTCAGCGGACCTCACCTCTCATTTTTGGTTCAGTTCGGTCCCAGCCTTGGTTCGGTCCCAGCCTTGGTTCGGTCCCAGCCTTGGTTCGGTCCCAGCCTTGGTTCGGTCCCAGCCTTGGTTCGGTCCCAGCCGTGGTTCGGTCCCAGCCCTGGTTCGTCCCGACCTTGGTTCGGTCCCAGCCTTGGTTCGGTCCCAGCCTTGGTTCGGTCCCAGCCTTGGTTCGGTCCCAGCCTTGGTTCGGTCCCAGCCTTGGTTCGGTCCCAGCCTTGGTTCGGTCCCAGCCTTGGTTCGGTCCCAGCCTTGGTTCGGTCCCAGCCTTGGTTCGGTCCCAGCCCTGGTTCGGTCCCAGCCTTGGTTCGGTCCCAGCCCTGGTTCGTCCCGACCTTGGTTCGGTCCCAGCCTTGGTTCGTCCCGACCTTGGTTCGTCCCGACCTTGGTTCGGTCCCAGCCTTGGTTCGTCCCGACCCTGGTTAGGTCCTGGCCCTGGTTCGGTCCCGGCCCTGATTCGCTCCCGGCCCTGGTTCGGTCCCGGCCTTGGTTCGGTCCCAGCCTTGGTTCGTCCCAGCCTTGGTTAGGTCCCGACCCTGGTTCGGTCCCAGCCTTGGTTCGGTCCCAGCCTTAGTTCGTCCCGACCCTGGTTAGGTCCCGGCTCTGGTTCGACCCCGGTCAGCGTCATCTTTACTGCTTTTTTTCCAATCTTTGTATTTTATAGGTTTCAAGGGCTATAGAACTTTGAAATTTTCATATTTTCCCCATTCATAAATCCAGACGCCAACACAACAAACTAAGCACAAATATCAATCAACAAAGATGCAATTCCTTTACAAAATAATCAAAGCATAGTCGATGAGGCAAACTAATTACAAACTATATAATTACCCTTGAGAACGTATAGGCATTCTACAACCTCGCAAGCTAGTATTTGTGGTTGGTTTATTGTGTTGGCTTCTGGATTTATGAATGAAATTGTTGAACAAAGGCAAAAAAACGTTAAAATTTAAATGTTCTATAACCCTTGAAATCCATAAAATACAAAGTTTGGAAAAAAAAGTAAAGATGGCGCTGGCCGGGGTCGAACCAGGGCCGAGACCGAACCAGGGCCGGGACCGAACCAGAGCCGGGAATGGATCGCAAAGAATGAAGGCGAGGACTCTATTCGTTGACCATGAGGACACATTTGGTCTGTCCGAAAGAAATCCTTTGCCTCGTTTTCAAGTAGACACCGACATTTCAAAGCAGTTTTTCTCGAAAACTAGCGATCCTTAGCAAAATCTGAAAGCACTACCGTACTCGCTGTATTCGTTAGGTTTTTGCATCACATTTTGGTGCCGAAATCTCATGGTCACTGCTGACGATTCTCTCGTTATTATACAATTTAGTTGGCATTTGCACTTTTGAAAAAGTATTTGAAGTAAAGCAACACTTCTCTCTAGCAAAATCACCTGTTTTCAAAGAATTTATAAAGCACACATTTAAAGAACTGTCAAAATGATGGAATTGCCCGCTCTAAGTGCTTTTAACAAAAGGAATTCAAAAAAATTTCGTATCAGTCATGATATTAACAACTCACCTTCAAGAACTTCGGCAGCAGAATCTTATCGTTTTCCTCTTTGTACAAGTCGAAGATCAACTCCTGAAGTCTTATGTACTGGGAAATGAGTGGGCCAAATCTGAAAAGAAACGGATAAACGGACCTGAATATGACTCGAGAAACGAGCGGTGCTATCCTGGGAGAGGGTGCGACTAATGCCAAAACCGTTCGAGAAGGTCGCCTCTCGGTTGAGACTGAAATTTGCGCAACTGCGGTACGGGGTTGAATAAAGGGGAGAGATTTGCATCTTATCTTCAGCTTAAATCTTATAGATCCTAATAGATTCTAATAGATTCTAATAGATCGAATAGATTCTAATAGATTCTAATAGATTCTAATAGATTCTAATAGATTCTAATAGATCTAATAGATCTAATAGATCGAATAGATTCTAATAGATTCTAATAGATTTGTGTTCGCGTTAAGATTTACCGAAACCGAGTTGTTCATCGATCTTTATCAAGCTTTCTAATCTAAAGCTATCTTTGTTTCAAATTTAGCAACGAGTTTTTAGTAGTGTAGAAACACATCTGGAAGAGTCATTAAATGAAGTTGGTTCGGGAATAAAATGCAGTTGAACTAGTGGGACTAGAAAGCAAAATGAGAATTCGAAAAGAGGCAGAAAAAGAGGCGAAATGTGAACTGTTTGAAAACTTCAAATTTGGCGCAAATCCAGAGCCAACATTGTTATTATGGCTCTGGTTTGATATCTTGAGATTTAGATGATTAATAAGACATGTAATGTAGGATTTACAGGTGCCTGAGCTGTACAAAAATTGGGGGAAAAGGTTTAATAATGACACAAAACGATAAATGAGTGAATCGGAACGGATTCTGATTCTGCTTCTAGTTCTGCTTCTAGTTCTGCTTCTGCTTCTAGTTCTGCTTCTAGTTCTGCTTCTGCTTCTGATTCTGATTCTGCTTCTGATTCTGATTCTGATTCTGATTCTGCTTCTGATTCTACTTTTGATTCTACTTCTGATTCTGATTCTACTTCTGATTCTACTTCTAATTCTGCTTCTGATCCTGAAACTGAATCAATTAACACTTTATTGAAAACGTAGAATCATAGAATCTCTAAGAATGATTAGAATAAACAACACTGGAGCTTTGTCTTAGTTTTGTTTTGTTTTCTCTATTGAATAGACACATTCTCTATATTCTCTGTGTATTTTGTTTAGTTTGTTTAGATTTCATTAGTTATTGATGCAGCCAGTGTTCGTCCAAATAAAAAAAAGTGTTCAGAAAAAAAACTATTTGAAAAAAATACTACTGAAAGATTCAGGCAAAAGAAAAGAAAATTTCTCTGGTCTTGTTCTTTGGAGTGTGCTCAAAGTGTGCTCAAAAAGGAAACACATCTTTTCCAGCGTAGTGAATTCTAAATTTTCCTAGAGAAATTAAAAGCTGTACACCAGAAAAGATGCGTTTATTGAGCATAAAATTTAAAGAACAATGATTGACATTCAATCCGGGGTTGATCAAAAACAATGAATGCGAAAGAGTTAAGCAAAAAAAAGGTTGAAGAGGACAGGTCCTACTCGAACGGATCATGCACTTGCAACCCAATCCCCGCGTTTTTTTTGGCTCCGGAAATTCAGACCAAAAAAATCTAACAGCTCTTTTGGAGTTGCCACTGTTTTCAGAACAAGATTGAATCCATTTTATAGAGAATTTCGATTTAGAATTGTTGATTTCGAATCATTGGTCGTTTTAGGGAAAAATTTGTACTTTTTTAGACTTTTTTATCAATCAAATTAGTGTTAGATAAATAGTTAAGCTTATTTTTTTATTTTTCTATTCTCTACTGTATCCATTGTCTATTCTGTAGCAGTAAAATCGACCAATAATCAAGTCAACTTTGACTTTTTAATAACTTTTAGCTTTTTTTAACTAAACTAGAACTTTTAAGCAATCTAGAAGTCAAGAAATAAGAAAAAAAATCCATTTTCTTTACAAAATATTCTCTAGTTTAGTTTCTTTCTTAGTTTCTTTCATCTTTAGTTTCAAAATAGCTTCAAAATACGCAAAATTCTCTATAAAATGCGGTCAAATTCTGAAAAACTTGCTTTGCTTCAAAAGAATTGCTTCAAAAGAAAGAAATGCGAAAATCGATCTTCCCACCTTTCGCGATCGGTTTCCTCGTCATTTCCTCCGAGTTTAAAGTCGATTTTTTTCTCTCAGCTACCATGAAAGTGAGAAAACAAAGAATAATTAGCTAGAGAGGAATATCAAAAAAGTATAGTGCGGGGATCAATGTTTTGTGAAGCGTGTGAAGGGGTGAGAAAGCCTCGAGGGTTCGGGTTCGGCCCCGCCCCCCCCCCCCTTCTAGAGTTGGGCAGTCTACCCCTCCCGTCTCCCGTCTATTCCCTTTCCTTTTTAATGAATATGCCCCAGTGCCGTTGCTTATTTGATCGTTAGATCAACAATCCAAGAAATAAAGCTTTTTAAGCTGAAATTTGGCGAAAATGAGAAAAATAGAGAAAAATAAATAGAAAAACGGAATTTGAGCCATTGAGGGGATTTGGGGGCGTTCAAAATTTCCTCTTTGCACCGTTTTTTTTTAGATTCATGCGTAGATTTATTGTTCGATATTTGGACGGTGAATCTTAGAAATTGCAGGTAATAAAGAAAATCGATCCTCGGAACTTATACGGTGAAGTTTTCTTTTGTTTGATTGGGTCAAGTATTGCTTGGCTTGGATCGAGAATTGCTTGGCTTGGGTCAAGTCTTGCTTGGCTTGAGTCAAGTATTGCTTGGCTTGGGTCAAGTATTGCTTGGCTTCGGTCAAGTATTGCTTGGCTTGGGTCAAGTATTGCTTTAGCTTGGGTCAAGTCTTGCTTGGTTTGGGTCAAGTCTTGCTTGGCTTCGGTCAAGTATTGCTTGGCTTGGGTCAAGTATTGCTTTGGCTTGGGTCAAGTATTGCTTTGGCTTGGGTCAAGTCTTGCTTGGCTTGGGTCAAGTCTTGCTTGGCTTGGGTCAAGTATTGCTTGGCTTGGGTCAACTATTGCTTGGCTTGGGTCGAGAATTGCTTGGCTTGGGTCAAGTCTGGCTTGGCTTGGGTCAACTATTGCTTGGCATGGGTCGAGAATTGCTTGGCTTGGGTCAAGTATTGCTTGGCTTGGGTCAAATATTGGAAAGTTTTAGCAAAGTTCTAGATAGAAATTTGCAAACGATTTGCAAACGAATTTGCAAAAATCGTAAAAAAAAAGTAGTCTGAAATGAGCCAAATTTGCACGAGATTCAAGCAAGGTTTACTTAAAATCATAAAAATTTGTCAAATCTCAGAGTTTACATGAACATTTACATGAGTTTACATGAGTTTACATGAAAATTAGTTACATGAAGGTCAAAGTGAGATCTGGAGAGTCATGGAGAGAAATGGTGAAATGGTTTTCGTTAAAGAATCTATATTAAGTTGGAAAGAAAGTTGTCGGAAAATTTCGCTGAATTTTTGACTGAAATTTCTTAAAAACGAATCCACGAATTTTTAAATTCAACCGATTTTGAATGAGTGACGAGTTCCTACTTGGTTTCTAGTTGGTTCCTACTTGGTTCCAACTTGGATCCTAGTTGGTTCCTCGTTGGTTTTGAAATTCAGTTTCAGGTTCCTCATTCGATTTTGAATTCAGCCGATTTGAATGAGTGGATCTAGGCGCGTCCAACCATCAAGTGTTTTGTATCATTCGACGTAGAATCATTGATAATTATGTTAAATTTTAAAAACTAGCAAGATTTGATAAAAAGAAAAAAATTAGAGCAAAAAACTGTTTGTTCAAGAGAAAACTTTAAGCTTTATAAACCTTTTTCTCTTTTTATCCAATCTTTCTAATTCTAAAATTTGTAACATAATTATCGATGATTTGGCGTTGAATGATGCCAGACCTTGATGATTGGACGCGCCTCGATCCACTTATTCAAAAAATCGGCTTTTACCGAGAACTTTCTTTCCAACCTAATACGTCCAAATTTAGTCTTTTAGTCCAAATCTTTTAGTCCAAATCCATTAATTCAAATTTTTCCTACTATTTTTCTACAAAATAACGCTCAAATCTAATGAAAATCTTGTGTCTCTGGCTTTTTATGGGGACGCGAAGTCGGATCGTCAAAAAAAGGCACTTTCCTCTCCGCAAAGACCCGATTTAGGCACTTTCCTCTAAATAAATCCATCTTGGTGTCAATAGAAAGAAGAAAGAGCGAAAAAGTTAGGTTTCTAGGCAAATTTTCAGAAGAATCTGTTCAGCCAATTCCTTTATACCATCGAATTTTGCGCCAAACGAGTTTTAGCGCTTGGATTTTCTTGGAAACGGGTCCAGATTGGTGTAAAAAGATAGAAAAGTGTAAAATAAACATTTGATATTATCTTCTATTTGAAGCAAATCGTAGATCAATTGGTTTCTTCTAAATAGACTTATAAAAAAAGTGCTCAAAGACTTATCGGCTGATTTCATGGAATCGATGATTTGGAGTCGTTTTATAGAAATGCCATTAAAATTCAAACGAAGACTAGGGAATTTGTGAAAATGTGAAATGAAATGGAGAAGGATTTTGTGGCGAATTGCCACTGCTCTGCAATTAGTCAAAAATTCAATACACAAGTTAAAATACAAAGTTGATGGATCAACTATCGTAATCAGTCACTAGGACGATATTCAGCTGTCCTTTGTTGTAGGGCTTGTAGTACTTAAAAAACCCGTTTTTCAAGCTTTGCTTTTGAGTGAGTTTTTTTTGTTCTCCATTTTTTTGACTTTTATCATCCTTTTTTTTTCACATGCAAGTGTTGAATTAATTGTGATAGTGCCAGGTTGCTTCAATTTGAGCGAAGTTGCCCTAATAAGGGAAAGTTGGATAAATTGTGCGTTTTCAAAAAGACCACTATTGAACCACACCGAGACACGGTCTCACAAGAAATTATATAGATCAAACATCAACATATATTTCTTACAGATTTTGGGTTTTTAACAATGTTAAAGAGGTGAAAAGATAAAAGAATACAGCAGAAAGAGTGCGTTTGCACTTTCAAGCACAAAGAACAAGTGTAGAACAAAATTAAAGTAACTCAAAACACTTTATGAAACTCGAGAGTCGATGAATTATTGCTCACTGTTAGGCCAAATGATTTCAAATGATTTCAAATGATTTCAAATGGTTCAAATGGTTCAAATGGCTGTTTGAAACAATTATTGGGTTGATGCATAATTATCCGGACTTCTTTTTGCGTGCTTGTATCTTTTTTGTTTTGAAAGCTTTTTGTCTATTTCTTTTTTTTAAATATTCGTTATTCTTTAGTGAACAAAATGCGTGTCGACAATCATATCCATCTTCGCCATATCATGCTCTACCACTTCGAAAAGGGATGGTCTGCCGCAGAGTCGTTTCGCGATCTCAAAGAACTGGAGAAGCCCCAACGGACTACCACGTCAATCGATCGCTCAAAAATTGGCAAACAAATAAGATCTACAACGATTTGGATGACTTGATAGACGATGTTAAAGCGTGGATTGCCTCCAAAGATCGTTTATTCTTCGCTCGTGGAATCGATCGTCTTCCAAGCAAATGGCAATCAGTTATTGATGTAGGCGGTGAATATGCTCCAGAATAATCAATTAAACATATTTTTCTAACTATTTATGTTATTTTTTGTTAAATAAAATCATTTATAAAAGAAGTCCGGATAATTATGCATCAACCCAATAGATTTCAGCCAAAAGAGTCATTTGTAAGGCAAGTACACCTAGGCAAGTGCACCTAACAAGTTTGATTCAAGAGAAAATTCATTTACCTCAAAAGCCATCTCAAATTCTCCACAGTTGCACTGCTTCTTCTCGTTTGAATCGTTTTCAATTCAGTGCTATCACTTTTTGAAAACATATCGAAAAGGGGTTTAGGATTAATCAAAAAGTACAAAGGAAGAAGTACAAGGAAAGAAAAAATCAAGGGAAAAAAGCCAATGGAGGGATTAGACTCGGTAATCCCTTGGAAAAAGTAGGAGAATTTTGAAAGCCATTAAAAGAAGAAAGAGAATTTCCTTGGATTTTGACAAAATTTTCATTTGTTTTTCATTTGTTTCGCGGAAAGATTGTTGAAAAACGTTGAATTGTTGAAAAACGGGTTTT
>CAUEEP010000396.1:0-26073 GCA_958450365.1 Mesorhabditis belari | reverse complement strand
AATATGAGTATCAGTAGCAATAGCATTGTTTCATTAGCAAAACAGCAATAGCAGTTCGCGAGAGGAATTTGACCTGAGCGCGTACAAAGCCGCGTAGTTTCGTTACTGTTTTCGCATTGATAATTTAGTGAAACTCTTCAAAGAAAAACTAAACTTTATACTCATTCGATGGCTCTGAATCTCCCCTTGAGAACTAGTAAAAGTTATCGAGAAATTGCTGCGAAGCAATAACAAGAGTCCTTTAAAAAGTTGAGCTGACACCAAAAAAAAGCGTCAATAGTAAAACTCAAGTCGTATCGTCGGGAGTTTTGTAAACTGTTCTTGGGCTTCAAAAAGGGGGGGGATGCAAGCCAGAACAGAGAGCTTTGATTTTTGGTCTAGCTTCACATGGCTTTGGAAAAAACGTGTGTGAACACTTTCCTATCTATTTCCAACTATTGACGGGTTTCTACCCAGGTGTTGGCTTCTACCTTCTAGCCAAGTCTACCTAGAAGTTTATGGGAACGATCAGTCATTGATTCATCATTTATTTGTTTATCTGTTTATAAGATAATAGGGAGTTATAAATAGATAACTGAAAGACTTTCTCTTTCCCTTAAAACTCACTAGTTTAATCTCTGTAAGTCATTACCTAAAAGACCAACAAAGATCAAAGTTCAAAGTCCGTACAAGTTCTTTATTTCAAAATTTCCGTGAGAAAATGCAGCTTACATGTCGGAGGGCAATAAGCTTTAAAAATTCAGGGAAAAGCTTTGAACTACTAATGAAAAGTCTGTAATGAAGGAAAGCGAGATTGGGAAGTTACTGGGTTGGGGAGAACAGAGTTTGCTTGGAAAATCAAAGAAATTTCTAAACTTAGTGCAGATTTTGTCAAATGATAAGCGTTTGATATCCGTAGAAGGGTAACTAATTTCTAAGCAAAAAATAATATTAAAGGAGAACTCAAACAGCGCCTCAACTCAATGTAAGGATCGCCTCACAAAATCGATAAAACTGTCATCTCAGAGGCAACGGTTGAGGGATCTTCCTGAAAAAATTGAAAACTTATAATTGAGTGGTGCTCTATCTTTTTATATAACACCGAAGGAGGTTTATGCGGAAGAAACTAGTTCGCGGCAACGAGTCGGACTTCTTTTTGTCATTTTGATTAGCTGTGTCTGGAACTATAAATCCTAAAAAAGAAAGCTTGTGGAATCTCTCAAAAGCCATTTTGTAAAGAAATAGTGAATAGCCTTTGATGAAAACCAAAACGTGTATTTAAAGAAGGTTTTATGGGGGCAAAAAGTTTCTTTTAAATTTCCTGGAAAATGACTGCTATTCTCCCCTAACCTAATACATTTATATGATATATTGCTAGTAGTTATGCTAAGTCATAAAATTGCAAAAGTTACAAAAAAGTTCCGAAAATTACGAAAATTAACGTCATCAAAACACAAAATAAACACAGAATCTTTCGAAAATACTTTAAAGTTCAATTTTCTTTTTTTAACAACGTACCAGCCAGAGTTTGAAACGCTTTCAGTAGTTTAAAACAGCTTTGTGGTTAAAACTAGCAATTTATAGTAAAAACTCGCAGTTTGTCGTATAAAATGGAGTTCAATTCGTTTATTGTTGTCTGGTGTGATTTCCTTGTACCATTAGTTGCAAACTCACCATTCTTAGTGCACTAAATTCTCGCATTATTTGAGCAAGAAGTAGACTTGAGTTCGTTGAAAGGGTTACAATATAAAAATAGATTTCTGCTGATGTTGAAGCAAATGGAAGACTTGCTACGTCCATATTGCTACGTACATATTGTAGTACAACAGGAAGGGTAGGTTTTCCTTTGAGATTGGCGCCAAAGTACACCAAATAAACAAAAAAAATTAAACTAAAAGAGATGTTGGTAAAATAACAAAACACCAGTAAAAACAAAAGAAAAACTGCTGAATTGAGGAAATTTTATGACTGTTTCAAGCGGAAGTGAAATCACCTGCTTTCCTCAAAAAAAGCGTCGAGTTATAGTCAGATTTCCAGGGTCATTTACGGAGAAAATTTCTAAAAGTCAAGGTAGTGAAAAAGATTTTTTCAAAAAAAATCTTGTGATAAAACAAAAATAAACTTAAATCTCCATTTTTGGGTATAAGGAAATACAGAAATTAAGATACATTACAGTGTTTTTGAAAGCTCCTCATTTCAAAAGGCTTTGGCCTAGGCTTGGGCTTCTGGCTTAGGCTTGGGTTTAGGCTTAGGCTTGAAGAGGCTTTGGCTTAGGCTTGGGCTTGGGGCTTAGGCTCAGGCTTAAGCTTAGGCTTAGGCGTGCCTTGGAACTCCAAAATCTTTGTAGATTCTTTGTGGCTTCTGAGGAATCAAAGTACCTCGACTTCCTCAGAAAAATGCTCAAAAAAGGGCTTCCTTTCGCTTAAAATTGCCTATGCTTTTCAAGGATTTCCAGGTGACGAAAGATTTCTCAAAAATCCGCACAGTTTTCCCGGGCACGTTTCAGAAGCTTTTCCGGAGCTTTTCTGGAATTTTCTGGAATTTTCTGGAATTTGCCTCGAATTTCCTGACTTTCCTGGATATTTTTCTTTAAAAACATTTTATCACCATTATGACTGTTTCAATACATTCAAATCCAAACATGAACATACTTCCGGAAAAAAACTGAGGGATTTTCACCGTAAATATTACTGGAGATTTTCTCTCTCTGGAACGTCACCGAATGCTTACAAATTTCCTCTTTTGTAAACATTTTTAAAGCTAATGTTTTTAAAGTTGATTGAAAAATTGAGTGAAAAAATTGAAGCTGAGAAATTGGAAAGTTTATGGAAATTCCTGGAAAACTGTGGAAAAACTGTGGAAAATTGATACACAAATTAAAGCAACTAACCATCCCTCTCCACAACATTGGGAACAGCGCATTGACTTGGAATTTTTCTAAGTCCAGACCTTCAACATCCTCAAATACTTGGCTTAGTCTTTCCAAGCCTCCGGGCAGTGACCACTTGGTAGGATCAGCCAGATATCTGAACTAAGATCTGCATGGCTTAGCCTTTCAGCCTGAGGTGACCACTTGGCAGGATCAGCCAGATATCTGAACTAAGATCTGCATGGCTTAGTCTTTAGCTTGAGGTGACCACCTGGTAAGATCAGCCAGATAAAATGTGTTAAAATTTAACTGAATAGAATTTGAAGATTCTGATGATGAGTAATTTGTGCTTTGTTTTTTCAAATTAGTCAAAAGAATTTTAATTTAATTAGATTTTGAGAATTAGGGTGAAATTTTGGTGAAAAACGATGTACTGAATGAGAAAATCTTCCAGGTGAAAGCTGTGAAATGACAAAATTCACAAAGAGTTTACAAAGAACTGAAGCTTTGGTAACACAAAGAAAAGAGCTGTTACAGAGAACTCCAGGTTCTCTAGAATCTTCAAAGTGTTCTCTAGAAATGTGTTCCTCAAAGTGTTCTCTCCAGTGTTCTCTAGAATCTTCCAATTCTAGATACGGTTCTGTGGAATGACGAAATTTACAAAAAGAACTAGAGTTCTAGGTACTTTGTGCTGTGCAATGGAAACATATTGTTTCTAGTGGTGCGAAAATTTCTTCTAGTTAAGCAAAATGCAAAGAACTCGATGTTTTGCAAAGAATTTCGTGCACTAGATGGCTTACGTTTCTGAAAAGGGCTTATTCTTTATTCAGTCAATGGGATTAACAAAAGAAACAGATAGACAGACGACAGACAGACGGACAGACAGACAGACGGACTGGCAGACAGACGGACAGACAAACAGACAGACAAACAGACAAACGGACAGATAAACTAGGTGGAAAGAGTCTCGAAGATGCAAAACAAGAAGTTCTTGATACGACAAAAGAACTCGAATCAAAAGAAAGCCAACGCAAAGGTTGATGACGAACTGAAAGCCCTCGATTGGAAGAGAATCACAAACAAAGTATGGTCGATGAAACGGGGATTATTTTCTGTTGGAAGTTTTCGCCATATGGACAGCGGCAGCGGAACAGGAAGAAATGTGAATTTTGAGAAGTTTTTTGAATGCAGTGTACAACTTTATTTATGCCTTTTGACTTTGAAAATATCTAGCTACAGACAAACAGACAGACAAACAGACAGACAAACAGACAGACAAACAAACAAACAAACAAACAAACAAACAAACAAACAAACAAACAAACAAACAAACAAACAAACAAACAAAAAAGCTAGAATGAAATTCGAATAAAATTCCAAGCATCTTTCAGTAGATTTAGCCAAAAAACCACTTATTTTGTAAAATCCACTTATTTCAATCAAATCTGAGTTCTGAATTTCGAAAGAGATCTACATTTCTTGCTATCAAAAAGAAGGATTAGTGAACGAAAAGGAAATCTCAGGGAAGGAAACAAAACGGATCTCCATTACGTCCTTTCAACGTGGCCTCTCCTTTTTGTCTGATGACATTTCCGCATTTTCCGGCTAAAGCTCGAAATTATCTAGGCAAGATAATCCCCTAGTGTAGCATTTGATCGTAAAAAGAGAACGCAAAAGTGAGTCTCTCAACTCAACTCAACAATGAACAACGAGAAAAGTTGGCAAGTCAAATGGGTGGAGAAGAAGGAATCCATTATATAAAAGAGCAGTTTTATATATAAAAAATTGTTCGTCCCTCTGTACGGCCTTTTTCTCAACCGTCTTTAAGCCAAAAAAATTGAAATCTTTTAAAAAGCCTTAAAATCTAATGTAGTTATTTCATTTAAATTAAAATATTGAAAATTCAAGATTGAGTGGCACTACGTTGGGGTCGAAACCGGCCCCTTCTGGGCCGTAGATGAGCGTGCTCCCGACTGCGCTAGGGCGACGAGAATGCCGGAAAAATAACCAAAAAAAGATCGAAAATAGATTAATTTAACAAACTAGTGCTACTGTTGAGCTACTATTGTTGAGCAGATGTTGGAAATATTGCTACTCCAGGAACAAAAGTACCTACCACTCCTACTAGACCAGCAGCGACTCCAGCTCTAGCTCCACCAGCTAAACCGGCGGCTGCACCAGCTAAACCAACAACCCCGGCAGCTCCACCAGCTAAACCAGCGGCTGCACCAGCTAAACCAATAACCCCGGCAGCTCCACCAGCTAAACCGGCGGCTACACCAGCTAAACCAACAACCCCGGCAGCTAAACCTCCATTGAAACTCAAGCCCACATCGGATGATGAGGAACCTGCTGAAGAGATTTCTCTTCCATTGCCAAAGAAAGCAAGGTTAGTAGCAGGTTTGAAACGGAAAATTGAATAGCTTTTGATTTTCAAAGCAAAACCCAACGAATGGGACAGCTGCGGAAAAATCGGAAAAACGTAGTTGCCCCATTTGTTGAGTTTTTCTTTGAAATTTAAAAGATATTCAATTTTCCACTTCCAAACCTGCTTCTAACCTGGCTTTCCTTCTATCTTTTTCCGCTAGCAAACCTGGGTTAGTAGGGTAAATTGATCCAGAAAATCGACAAGCCTCCATTAAAGAATTTCAAAGACTGAAATTTCCATGAATCTCAATTGGAGAAAATGGAAATTCAATGGAAATTCCCTGCAAAAAATCCGGGAAGTCTTTGCTCTTTTGTTTGTAATATAAAATCAAAATAGAAACATTCTTTATAAAATGATTAACTCATTGTTTGTGGGGGTAAAAGAGGAGGAGTTGTCCTCGCTTTTCTCTCCACTCTCAACCCAAATGGCTTTCAATTTCCGCCATCGCTTCCCGCCAAACAAAAAGCTCAAAAGCTTTCTGAAACAAAAAAGAGATTCAACTGAATATCTTTATATATCTCTTTCAAAAAACTCCTCAATGAAACACCGGAAATTAGGAATAGACGTCTTTTCGCCGAGTCCAAGCACCTCGTGGTACCTGTTTTTGGCATTTTTTTGATGTTTCAAATAACTTTCAATAAGGGAACTTGAAAAATACACGTAATGGTAGAAAATCTCGGGTGTAATTGGGCAAAATACAGTACCCTTTGCCTAAATTCTTTCGTAAAGCTGAATCAGTATTTTAAAAATTGTTAGATAAGATCAAAGATACTAAATTTTGTTGAAAATTGTGTTGAAAAAAAGTGTTGGAGTTGAAGTTGGACAAAACTTTAAAGAATCAAGGACAAGCTCAAGCACAAGCTCAAGTAGAAGTTTAAGCTCAAGTTCCAGCACAAGGCCAAGCACAAGGCCAAGCACAAGGTCAAGCTCAAGGTCAAGCACAAGGCCAAGCACAAGGCCAAGCACAAGGCCAAGCTCAAAGTCAAGCTCAAGGTCAAGCACAAGGTCAAGCACAAGGCCAAGCACAAGGCCAAGCACAAGGCCAAGCTCAAAGTCAAGCTCAAGTTCAAGCACAAGTTCAAACACAAGTTCAAGCTCAAGTTCAAGCTCAAGTTCATAATTTGCGGTAAGTTTAACTAGCAAATAACCTTAAATTACTGAAAATAGTAATGTATTTTCACTACAGTATGCTAGAAAAAGATTTAGACGGACTACTGAACAGCTTTCATTTTGATTTTAAAAGATACTCAAGTTCAAGCTCGAGTTCAAGCACAAGTTCAAGCTCAAGTTCAAGCACAAGTTCAAGCTCAAGTTCAAGCACAAGTTCAAGCTCAAGGTCAAACTCAAGCTTCAAATCAAGCTAACATCATCCCCTTTTCCTTTTTTCGCAAATTCTTTCTTCTTCTTCTTCTTCTTTAAATTATAAATCACAAACCAAAAATTATAAATTGTCATCAAAAAAAAGTCAACCTTTAAGCCAATTTTTTCTCATCTCTGTGTTTTGGAATTAGTTTTTTAGTTTATTTTGGAAAAATGTCCTTTCAAATGATTCAATGAGAGCCAATTCTCAGAAAAAATTCTCAGAAAAAAAAAGAATAGTAAAAACATTGTGACTCTGCAAGATTTGGCCAATTTCAAGCCAAAAATGGAGTCATAGAGAGAGAAAAAGAAAAGATTAATAAGAATAACCAAAAAAAAGTGAGTAGGAGAGGTCAGCTGAGTGAGGAAAATCCTAAAAAAAAAGGAAAATCTGAATGAGACAGCGAACAAGCAAAAAAATCTCTTCAGACACACGTTTGGGAAGCGTTCAGGGGAATTCAGGGGAATTTGTCATTGGCTTTTGAAGCGTTTCCTCTTTAAACCATACTTTGAGCTAAAGAATGGAACCACACCCTTTCTGGGGCACTGAATCACTTTTCCACTACGCTAAACTGGGTTCTGGAAAGCTCTGGACAGTTCTGGAAAGCTCTGGACAGTTCTGGACAGATTCCAGTGCACCAGAAAAAGTGTGTTTCCATTTTTGATCAATAATAATCAGTAATGTAACAAGGTTACAGTAGACTTTTGATCAATAGTGCATGCTAGACAGTGAATGGACAGTCAATAGACAGCTACAGTCAAAGTATTACAACTTGAGAGAGATTCAGTTAAAGTTTGCTGAAAACCAGCTGAAAAAACCTGCTTAACAGTGGCTTTCTCGGCTATTCGTCGTCGTGGCTCAGTTGGGAGCGCGCTTGTCTACGGCCCTCCGCAGCCCCACGCAGACCCCGGTTCGACCCCCCGTAGTGCCACTCAATTCTCAATTCGTCATTTTTGATTTTAAATGACACTACTACAATACATTCTAAGATTCTCTAAAGAAGTTTTAGCTTTCTTGACAAAACACGGCTGAAAAAAGCTCGTAGAAACGGACGGACGGACGGACATTGCTCTTTTATATAGATAGTAAATTAGACTAAAAATTTGCATACTAGGGTTTTCGGCTAGTAAGAGATAGTAAGTTTTAGCTTTATTGGTCAAAACACGGTTGAGAAAATGCCTGTACAGACAGACGAACGAAAACACGGCTCTTTTATATATAGAAGATTTGGATTTGTTTAATTACTGAATTATTAATTAAATAGTTGATTTAGATATTTAATTAATAATTCAGTAATTAAACAAATTCAAATCTTCTATATATAAAAGAGCAGTTTTTTTATTCGTTCGTCTGTCTGTACAGGCATTTTCTCAACCGTGTTTTGACCAATAAAGCTAAACTTACTATCTATATATAAGAGCTAAACAATGCAATCAATTCGAGTCGGTTTTAAGGATTTCACTAGAAAATGCTGTAGACTTCTAGTATTTCTAAAATCGTTTTCTAAAGTATTTCTAAAATCGTTACTGATTTTAGAATTGGCTCTTGCGTAGTTCTCAAAAATCTACAGAATAACGTGCCCTTTTAGGTGCATAATGGCAAAAAAAGAAAGAAAAAGAAAGAAAAAAGAAAGAAAAAGAAAGAAAAGAGAAAAACTAAAGAAAAGAAAAAGCACAAACTAAAGAAAGGTCGGTCTCCTAGATACGCATCGTCAGTTCAAAGACGCTCCCGCCTACCCAATAAGGCCTATTTTTTGGGTTAGTTGCCTTTTTAGAAAAGAAAACGTCTATGAGAATCCGAAATTGGTGAGTTCTGAGAACAAATCATTTACCCAATCGATCATTTACCCAATGCTTCGTAGACTTTATAAAACGAAACGAAAATTGCAATTTAATCATTTGATCTTTGCCAGATCTCCGATTTTCAAAAGCAATTTACATGATTTACATGATTTAAATGATTTACATGAGTAGACATGACATTTTTTAAATAAACATGAGATTTTACATAGAAAAACAATGATTAGCTGATTTTTTAAAAAGAAAATGACGCCTTCTTGGGTATTTTGAAGAGCAAAATCCGAGAAGGAGAGGGGGAAAATGAGCAATGGACTGGCTATTGAATTTCAAAATTGTGTGAAAAGGAACAAAAGGATAGGGTCAGTGATTTTTGAGATCAAATTCTGGAGAAAGCTCTTGTTTTCATAAATGCTTAAGTTTTAAGCTGAAGTTGGTGCTGCTAAGTTGAAGTTTTTAAGTTGAAGTGTCGGACAGATTGATTGGATCTGTTCAAAATTGCTTTGCAGGTTTCTTACTTGTTTGCTTGCTTGCTTGCTTGCTTGCTTGCTTGCTTGCTTGCTTGCTTGCTTGCTTGCTTGCTTGCCTTTCTTACAGATATTGCAAAAAAGACTCATTTCTCGGAAATGAAATCGAACTCTGGCTCATTGAAACTGCTAGCCAAGACTGCTAAGCACTCGGTCAAAAGGATACTAAATAAGTATTAGAGAAAGCTTTTAAATCGTTGTCTTTAAAAGCTTTTAAACTACTGTCTTTAAAAGCTTTAAACCACTGCTTTTTAAAAGCAATTTATCCAAGCTAATAATATCAATTCAAAAAGTAAACTTTTACAAATGAAACTTTCAACAAAGTCTTCAAAAAAAAAGACAAAGATGATCCCTCTCCTTCACTCAAAAAAACAAAATCTCCCTGTCAGACACCAAAAAAAGCCAAAAATGGGAAAACCTCTTGTGAATCGGGAAGTGAAGTGAGCACTTTTCTAGAGAAATCCACACTTTGAGTTAGCTGGGAAAAGGCTAAAGGATCGGTAACCAATTTTGGGAGAAGTAGGCTCTGGAAACAGCCAAAAACGGGAGATTTTACAAGAAGTTTTGTGCCATTCTTATTGTTAGACTTTTCCATTAGACTTGAATTAGTTTCGTCAATGTGTTAGGCTATAGTTTGGTTATTTTTTAAATGAGCTTACAATCAGCCTCAGCTCAATCTTCCATAGAATATGCAGTCTAGCTAAAGTTGATCGAAAATCTCGTAAACGCTTGCCAACTATGGCAGTCAAAGATTGAAATTCACATTGAAATCCCTTTCAAAAGCTTTCTTAAATTCGATCATCCCGCAAAAGTTCAAGGAAGTTTCCATTGAAAATGTTAGCGCACAAGAAATTCTTTGGAATTGAATGAGGAAGAAGATTTCATTGATGCGAAAAGGACTTTTATTTCAGGGATCGGTCGATTCGATGCGTTTGCCGTTGGCAATCTATGTATTTTGCTCGTATCTTAGCCGGGTTTGTTTGAAAAATGTTGAATTTATTTTCATTCGGCTTGAATAACGTCGAATTTATTTTCATTCGACTCAAAATCAATTTTTCCATCGAATAAAAGAAATTCGACGTTATTCAAACCAAATCCAATCAAGATGCGAGCAAAATTCGTAGATTGCCAATGGCAAAGGATCGAAAAGGGGATGGCTAGAGATGGAAAGGGAAAGTGAAGTCTAATTGTCAGAGTTGAACAAGTAGAACTGTCTAATCAAGAGTTTTACGTTCTGTAATCATCTGAAAATTACTATTTGAGGGTTTTATCAAGGTTGTCATTAGTGTTGGTGTACTTCGTGTTAGTTTTAAGCTTTTTGAAACAATATGAAACAATAATCAATATGAAACGATTCAATTTTCAGAATCTCTTGATCATATTTTCTGAAAAGTATTCAAGAAAGAAGCTAGTGTACTAGAACTATACTACTATCGATTTCTAAAGTTACTAGAAATCGTACTAGAGCTTACAGTACGATCTTTTTCTAGTAGAGGCACAGTACGATCTCTTTTCTAAGGTTTAAGTCTTCTGGGTAAGCCCGGAATCGATTTGAAGTCAGACAAGTCAGACAAGACAGACAAGACAGACAAGACAGTACACTAAAGTTTATCTACCTTCAGTTTACAAGTGCAGTACCTTTTTTGACGGCATCTTTTAGAAAATAGTCAAAAGAAGACAGCTTTGTTATGAAATTTTGAGTTTAAGCATTAGACAAGTTCAAAATACCGACGTACAGTATCTTTAACTCAAAAAAAACTTCAAACTTTTCAAAGTAAACACTTTCAGCAAGGCTAGAACTATAAAAATAAAGGGGAAAAGCTCTTTACCTACCAAAACACTCTTCCCAGCCCTTTTTTTGTTATTTACTTGATGCTAAAAGACCCCACAAATCATCCCAGAATAGGGCATCAATTACGGGAATTTTTTTTTTTCATTGAATCTCTCTTTCTTTTTGACTTAATCAAAAAATGAGAAAACATCGATGTTTTGGTGTGAATGAAAAATGAAAAGACCAATAAAGAAATAAAATAAAGGGGAAAAGCTCGGAGAAAAGTCGAGGAAATGGAAATTTGTTGGAGAGAAAGGCTGCGAGATCGAAAACAACAAACAAATTGGCTTTCTTGCATGAGTTCAGCCACGAATTGGGAAAGGATTTTATTTCAAAAAGTGCAAATGCTTAAAGGGGTAAAGATTTAGGCTACAATAGGCTACAAATTAAAGCTTTTATTGTGCGAATGCGGCGCTATAGAAGACAGTTTTTTTTACATGAGCTTTCTCTGCTTTAAATCTGATAGCTGATAAGTCCATTTAGTTCTATAGCGGTCAAATTCTAGATTTGCATATCCAGTACCAAAAATCCAGTCCAAGAATCTGATATCACTGGCTAGAGTACCAGATCTCTGGGAAGCGGATCTGACAATGAGCTTTGACAATGAGCTTTGACAATGACAATGATCTGATCAGACAGTTCCTAGAGCCGATTTTTCAGGGTAAGCCAAGCCAAGCCAAGCCAAAGCAAAAGTTTTAGGCCAAATTAGACTAAATAGAGAACCAAACCAACAGTAATAAAGAAGTGAAGGAATTGGCAAAAAGATTCCGGTAGATTCGGTAGATTAGGTAGATTTCCAGAGAGAAGATTGAACCTTTTGCAAAAGGTGGTGGACATTTTTCTTTCTGGGTAATTGCTCTAACCACTGAGCTATCCGGTACCTTAACTTGCCGAGAGAAAGAAGAAGGGGAGAAGAAAGGAAGAAGAAAGGAAGAAGAAAGGAAGAGGAAAGGAAGAAGAAAGGAAGAAAAGGTTGTACTAAGTAAAGGTGTACTTCTAGGCCAGATCAATTGAAAGCAATTGGCTTTGGCTTTAGCTCAAATGAGGAAACAATTGAATCAATTGAATCAATCAGTCAATCAATCAACCAATCAATCAATCAATCAATCAATCAATCAGCCAATCAATCAGTCAATCAATCAATCAATCAATCAATCAATCAAAATCAACTGAAAGCCTAAGCCATAGCTTACTAACAAGCCATACTTGTGCTTAGAAGTGAAAGCACACCCCGTTCTCAATCCTTATTGCAATTATTGCTTAGAAATTATTGCACTCGTGAAAGCTATGGGAATTAAGAGCTCTTCTAGTTATGGGAATTAAGAGCTATGGGAATTAAGAGCTATGGGAATTAAGAGCTATGGGAATTAAGAGCTCATTAGAAAACAAAAATTATTTGAATCAAACACAATTCAGATCACCTAGCTAACAGAAATTTGATGGTCATTTAAAGAGAAATAAATATCAAGAAGATTTCTCGATTGAATAAATCAATAAGCAAAGAAATCCTTCTTTAAATATTTCGAAAAAAGATCAAAAATCAAAATGAAAACTGAAAACTCTTTTTGTAACTAAAAATTATTTGATTTTTGCAAAGTTTTCAATATTTTCTATTGAAAAAAGCATCTAAAAAAGTGCTAAAAAGGGATAATTTCGGAATTTTCTGAGTTTTTTTGATGTAAAAAGGGTTCTTGGAGTTGATCTGTGCTTCTTTTTTGAAGAGAAAATTTGTACAATTTGAAAATTACTATGAAGTTTGTAAAGTTAAAATTAATAAGCTAAACTAAACTCTTGGAGTTTATTCGAAATTCGGACAAACGCTCTAAAAGCGAAATTGACAAAGTAGCGATGACTAAGCCTAGCTGGAAGACTAAGCCTAGCTGGAAGACTAAGCCTAGCTGCGATGACTAAGCCTAGCTGGAAGACTAAGCCTAGCTGGAAGACTAAGCCTAGCTGGAAGACTAAGCCTAGCTGGAAGACAAAAGAACAATGAGATCTAGCTTTTAAAAAGGCATAAGGCTACAGAGTAAGGCATACGGCTTTCCCCTGGCGGCAATGGGACGTGTTGGTGTGACTCGTTGGTAAAGCGCTCGACTCGTAAGCGAGTTTCGCTCGAATCCCGGCGCCGACCCAGTCCCAACCCATAAGAGATTTTATTGTGCGAATCCGGTTACTGTTTAATTCTATAGGATTCATGATATGTTTAATTGATTTTATCTGGACCAGAGTGCCCAACAGGATTGATATCTACTATATATAAAGCAGAAGAGACGTCTGTCTGTCCGTCTGTGCACAAACGCGACGCTCCGTAATTACGCTTGCTCTATCGGTTAAAAGGTAAAGTATTCAGCTTTTGCTCGCAATATTTTGCTTCCAGGCGTTTTCGGCTATGAGGAATCTGACTTTTAGGTTCATTTTTAAAAAGGGAGCGGGGCTTAACATGAGTTACCGTAGTTTTAGTCATTTTAAAGAAAGAAAGCTAACAGGAGCGGGTTGGATGCGATTGGAGAGCGCGACAATCATCGTTTAAATGTTTTGCCTCTTTCTTCTTTCTCAAGACTATCAAACATTTTTAGTTTTAAGTTTAAATTTAGCCAAAAAAACGAGAAAAAAAGAGGGAGATGAATGCGGCGGTTATCGCTCTGAGGGTCAAGGGTTCGATTCCGGCTCGCGAAAAATTTTTTGACTTTTTTTTGCAAAATCCTCAAAAATGTGTTTCTAGGGGTAATTTAATGCGCTGAATACGAATAACGTGTTTTTAGCCTATGCTATCAAACAAAAAACTATCGAAACGCGATTTCGGCACTTTTTGGGTGGACTGAGCTCACTAAAACGCCTGTAAAAAGTTCAAAATTAAATGAATTCAAAAACTGTTTTGACGATCTAATTTGTCTTGAATTCAGCTTTCTGATGAGCCATTGTACGTTGAAATTGGTTGAGTTTGAGAACAATGACAATGGAAAAACGGACAGAACTTATCCAGCGATCCAATATTAGCGGAAGGTACTTATCCAGCGAGCCAAGATTAACGGAAGGTACTTATCCAGCGACCTAATATTAGAAGAAGGTACTTATCCAGCGATCCAATATTAGCGGAAGGTACTTATCCAGCGAGCCAATATTAACGGAAGGTACTTATCCAGCGACCTAATATTAGAAGAAGGTACTTATCCAGCGAGCCAAGATTAACGGAAGGTACTTATCCAGCGACCTAATATTAGCAGAAGGTACTTATCCAGCGACCTAATATTAGAAGAAGGTACTTATCCAGCGATCCAATATTAGCGGAAGGTACTTATCCAGCGAGCCAATATTAACGGAAGGTACTTATCCAGTGACTCAATATTAGCGGAAGGTACTAATCCAGCGACCTAATATTAGAAGCAGGTACTTATCCAGCGATCCAATATTAGCAGAAGGTACTTATCCAGCGAGCCAATATTAACGAAAGATACTTTACATGGGACCCTTTAAAGTTTAAACCTCTAAACTACCGTATTTTCTGTAATATCGCTCTGAGGTTATCGCTCTGAGGGTCAAGGGTTCGATTCCGGCTCGCGATACTTTGCTTCCAGGGGTTTTCGGCTATGGGGAATCTGAGTTTTAGGTCTATTTTGAAAAAGGAGGCGCTTTCTTTAGACAAATTGCTTTTAAGAACGCTTTGTACTTCGATGACTAACCAAATTATAAAAATTATCAACTCCTGAATGTCCAAAAAACTTAGAAACCTTATGAATCTAATTTCTTCAAACTTATTCAACTTTTCAAATCAGTATCAATTTGTTTTAATCAAATTAGCGTATCATAAAATAAAAACTTTCAAAGAAACCCACCATTTTCAAACAATTTTGCGGAAATGTCGGCTGTTTCGTCTGTCGAAATCTCGAAAATTCGCTTTAAACCCAAAGGAGATCTGTAAATTGATTGGATTAAATTTAAATTTAAAGAATATTGAATAAATTCTAAAGAATATTGAATAAATTCTAAAGAATATTGAATAAAAATAACGAAACTATAATAAAATAAATGAATGACGAAGAAAAAGCGATTCAAGAAAAGAAAAGAAAAGGAATGATGCAGAAAAGGGAAAAGGAATTGAAAAAAAAACTCGAACAAATTCTAAAGACGAACCCAATTATGGTGAACTTTTTGAGGGAAATGAGAAAAAGTTTGAAATAGTGAACAAAATTTTGATTTCCTGAACTCAATTGTAGACTTTTGGGCTCAAGAATCGAAACACATTCGATCTAGCGCATTGGCTTCCTCGTTTTTCTTTATCAATCAATCGTTTCTACAAGAATTTGAGTGCTGGAAAGGTTAAAGAGAAATGAAGGTGCTGGAAAGCTCAGGAAAGAATATCATAACACCGATTAGCTAAATTTTGAATTTACGCTACGGCGAATACGAAGAAATCCAATAAACAAATATTTAGAATATTTAGAACCTTGGTTTAGAAGATTTCAGTGTGCATTCAGGAAAATGTGACAACAAGAAATATGTTGACAAAACTAACATAAAGAACACTAGTCAGCAATTCTTGAAAAAAGAGAAAGAAAGATCCAGAGTCGGGATCGAACTTGAGAGGTCTCTCCCTGGAAACGAGTGCTTTACCACTCCGCCACGGCTGCAACCAGTCCTGGCCGTAAGGAGGCTGCTAAGACCACACACCAAATTAGCCAATGACCCCATCAAAGACCCCCAAAGACCCCCGTCAAAGACCCCCCAAAGACCCCGCCAAAGACCCCAGCAAAGACCCCAGCAAAGATCCTAGCAAAGACCCCCGTCAAAGACCCCCCAAAGACCCCACCAAAGTCTCCCAAACTCCCCGCCAAAGACCCCCAGAGACCAATGGCCCCAGCAAAGGCCCCGCCAAGGATTCCACCAAAGACCCCGTCAAAGGCCCCAGCAAAGACCCCGACAAAGGCCCCAGCAAAGACCCCAGCAAAGACCTCGCCAAAGGCCCCAGCAAAGACCCCAGCAAAGACCCCAGCAAAGACCCCGTCAAAGCCAAAGTCAAATGATCTTCATCATTCGCCAAAGACCCATTTTCAGTGTCCTAACAAAACTTTAAACGCTTATAACTCCTGACAGATTGTCATTTAGCAAAAACGAAATACATATTCGGAATCAACATCAAATTCTGCGTCGAATGGTATCGGTCGCATAGCATTTCGCTCAGCCAGTTGTCAGTATGAAATCAAATGCAAATTTCGTCTCGAAACTAAACTCCTAATCAATCAGGGATTGATTTATATGTGAGTTTTTGAGCGAAAACCTCAATTCAATCAAAAAAATCGCTTTTACTATTATTGAATAACACGTTTTTGGTTTTTTTTCTTCACAAAATATCCAAATACATGACTCTAATTAAAGGAAAAATATCAATTTTGAGGTTTTTTTTTATGTAAAGCCTTGATCGAGGATTAGTATGAGCAAAGTATGAATAAAGATCTAAAAAACTGAAAGTATAACTTTTACGAATGAATACGAGTACTTAAATACATTAAAATCGTGCAAATTAGTGAGAAATTTGACTCTTGAAGCCATAGAAATTTCAACTACAAACGAGATCAATTCCAAAATGAAATAATTTCGAAAATCTTTCCAATCCAGAAAGTACAAGTGGAAAATTCTCTTCTCAAAATTCTCAAAATCAACTTTTTCCCTTAAAAAATCGGGCTATCAGAGCAAAGAGAATGATGAGAAAAGCTTGTAAACTAGCCGAAGAAAAGCCAAAGTTTGTCTGCTAAATATCTTGCTTTGGCAGACGTGTTCCGGAAAAATGAAAGCAGATTCAGAATCCCCAGTGAAAACTCTATCAGATGGGCCACAATTCATGCGAAAACTCGAGCTTGACTTGACAAAATTCCCTAGCAATAAAAAAACTGCAATGAATTTGAGGAGTTTTTCCCTGAAATCAGTTCTAAATTCATATATTACATTGAAATTTCTGACGACACAACGAACAGTTCACAAACAGAACAGAACAGAACAGAACAGAACGAACAGAACGAACAGAACGAACAGAACAACGACCCAACAGTTCCTAATCCAATCAACTTTTGTGCCCCTAAATTTCACTACATCAAGAGACAAAAACGTTCCGAAAATTGTCGAACTTGATGAACAAATTTTGTAGTCAACAACGCTTTTTCTAAGGGAATTAGCGGACTTTAATTAAGTAATTAAGTTTCTAAGGGAACTTTAATTAAGTAAAAGGTGAAATTTGAGTTCAAAAATCTAGAAATTCTTTGATCAAACGATTATTAATTATCTTTTGAAATAGCAGAGTAAATATTTTGTAGAAGATTGTTTTGAATTTCTGTTTTCGAAACTCTACTTTGTCAAAAGATTGAGTTTAAAAAGAACAAACAGGAGAATGTTTTAAATAGAATAATAATAATAGAATAATAATAATAGAATAATAATAATAGAATAATAATAATAGAATAATGATAAATAGCAATAGAATAACATTAAAAATTATCCATTCCTTTACTAATATATATGCTTTATTCATTTGAATAACGACAAGCAAGATGGCAATAATCACCCAGGACACCACTCAAAACACACGCAAAAGATAAAAAGATAAAAAGATAAAAAGAAACCATCAAGAACGACTCACCGAGCAGTCAAATCAATTGCCGAAATTTAAATCAATGACTCGAGTCGAAATCGAAATCGAACTTTAAATATAGCCAAGAATATCAGAAACGTGGGAATATCACGAACATGCGGGCGTAAAAGGTTCCACAGTTTCATCACTCGATCGAAAAAAAGAAAACTGTGAGAGCTTTTAGAGGCAATGGAAAGTTGGCGTATGAGAAAAAGGCCTCCTTATGGAGAAAATATTGGATTGATGAATTGAAAACTGCGGGCTATTGTCATAAGTGACAGTTTGAGCACTTTCTTCAAAAGAAATCCATTTTGGTGTCAATGGAAAAGTTGTAGAGAATCAAAAATTAGGCTTATAGCCAAATTTCCAAAAAGATACACTTAGTAGTTTCGCTTAGAATGCAAGTTGTGTTGCAAGTTTTGTTGCAAGTTTTGTGAAAATTCGTAAATTTGGTATTTCTTGAAAACCAGCTTTTGAATCGTTCTGAAAATTTGGAGATAAGCCTCATTTTTGATTCTCTACAACTTTTCTATTGACACCAAAATGGGTTTCTTTTGAAGAAAGTGCTCAAACTGGGATCTCCAGTCTCCATCTCCAGTCCTCCATTTTTGAAACCCTTCTTTTGAAGAAAGCGCTTAAACTGTCACATATGACAATAGCCCGCAGTTTTCAATTCACCAACCCAATCTTAGGTTGAGGTAAAATGTAAGATCCATGCAAAGTTGTTGGCTAAAAACCTAAACCTCGTCCATTAACTACTAAGTGTATCTTTCTGGAAATTTGGCTATAAACCTAATTTTTGATTCTCTACAACTTTTCCATTGACACCAAAATGGGTTTCTTTTGAAGGTCGTGCTCAAACTGGGATCTCCAGTCTCCATCTCCAGTCCTCCATTTTTGAGTCTCACACTTGTCTCACACACAAACCAAAATCCTACTACGAAAGAGGAATCCGCAAATTGCCTGTAAAATGGGCAGAAGTCGTCAATAATAATGGAAATTGTTTGGAATGAATTGATGGTTTTATGTTCAATAAATTTTAATTCAAAGTCCCGCAGTTTTTAATTCACCAACCCAATAGAATAACATTAAAAGTTACCCATTCCTTTACTAGTATATATGCTTTATTCATTTGAATAGCGACAAAGCATCGACAAAGACAAAGCAGATCACAATAATCACCCAGGACACCACTCAAAACACACGCAAAAGATAAAAAGATAAAAAGAAACCATCAAGAACGACTCACAGAGCAGTCAAATCAATAGCCGAAATTGCTTTAAATCTAGCCAAGAATATCACGAACATGCGGGCGTAAAAGGTTCCACGGTTTCATCACTCGATCGAAAAAAAAGAAAACTGTGAGAGCTTTTAGAGGAAATGGAAAGTTGGCGTATGAGAAAAAAAGGTTCTAATTTGGCTTCGTAGAGAGCCAAATTAGAATTTGAAAGTTTTGTTAATTATAAGCCAAAGTCGATTTTTGTCAAGCTTCAATTTGACCAAAAATGGCTATGACTCTTTTGGCTTCGTAGCGAGCCGAAAAAAAAGCTTTTGAACTCATTTTCCTTCTCTTTTTCTTCGTTCATTCAATTTTTGGCACCATAACCCAATAAACATTTCGATTTTTAGAAAAAATATGAAACAAAATTTGGCAAATTTTCCAAATTTCCCAAATCCCCAAAATTTTCCAAATAAAAACCCCAAATTAACCCAAATTTCACAAATTTAACAAATTTTTCGAACATTTTCAAATTAGAATTGCAAAGTTTTGTTAATTATTAGCTAAATTCGAGTTTTTTAAGCTACAATTTGATCAAAAATGGCTATGAATTATTGTAGATATTCCGAGAAAAGGAAATCTTATTAGAAAAAGAAAAAAAGAGAGAATTATTCAATGAAAAAATGAAAAAAATCGAGAAATGATGTTAAGATTTTGAAATTTCAAAGAAAAAGAAAAAGAAATTGCTCAAAAATCTCTCGAGAAATGATTAGGTGTGAGGATTGAGCTCTGACAAAGTGTCAATTTTGTGATTTCCCCATTTTTCCATAGATTTTTATGATAGATTTCTAAATCCTCATAAAAATTCGTTCATAAATTCGAAATCTCCGGACTTAGCGAGAGTTTCGAACGAATTTCGAACGAATTTCTAATGAATTAGTCCCGATTTCCCAAAAAAAACCGGATTTCAATGAAAAGTTGCACTAGGGAATTGAAAATGCGAAAGATCTGTTAAAAGATTTCATTTTTAAGTAAGTTTGGGAACTTTTAAAAGCACTGCTTAGACCAAAAACCTTTTCTAAACATTTATTTGACCTTGTTCTCAGTGTATTTTGAGGAAGCATGAAGATTGTAAAAACGAAAATTGCGCTGAATCGAATTGCATAAATACTTTTTGATCTAAATATCGCGTAGCTCTATTTTAACGTTAGAAATAGAAACGAAAACGAATTTTGCCCAATTTTGTCATCAACCTTGAAGCTCTAGGCTCTGGGCTCCAGCTCTAGGCTCTAGCTCTAGGCTCCAGCTCTAGGCTCTAGCTCTAGGCTCCAGCTCTAGGCTCTAGCTCTAGGCTCCAGCTCTAGGCTCTAGCTCTAGGCTCTAGCTCTAGGCTCTAGCTCTAGGCTCCAGCTCTAGGCCATAGCTCTAGGCTCCAGCTCTAGGCTCCAGCTCTAGGCTCTAGCTCTAGGCTCCAGCTCTAGGCTCTAGCTCTAGGCTCTAGCTCCAGGCTCTAGCTCTAGGCTCTAGCTCTAGGCTCTAGCTCCAGGCTCTAGCTCTAGGCTCTAGCTCTAGGCAGTGTACTTTTATTCGTTTACTTTGAGCTGAATTAGGAGTGTAAACGAAACCTATTTGATAAACTCGATTCTTGCAAAATAAGTACCAAAGAAGGTTATTGTTTCGATTTTTCGCTTTGGAATAAGCTTTGTGCCTTCTTAAAAAGAAAATAGAATCAAAAACGAATGAATCTTTGAGAATCCATCAAAAAGAAACAGAAAAAGAGTTAAAATTTTGTGGCAAGAAGGGTTTTTGAAACAAAAAAAAAGGAGAAAAATGGCAAAGGATCAGGAAGAAAAATCACACGTCTTTCTATTGCCCATTGAGCAAAAAAAAAAGCGAAATCGTTTGGAGAAAATGGCGCGTATTTTGCGTGTGAAACATAAAATAGCGGAAGTTGTTTCGAAGAGAGAAATTTTTTCGAAGATTTCCCTCAATTTTCTTGTTTTCTCTTTGAGTTTAGTGTGATGCGCTGATTTCTTGTATGTGCTTGTATGCGTATGTGCTTGTATGTGCTTGTATGTGCTCTTGTTTCTAAATCCACATGTTATAATGCACTCAAAATTTCAATATTCTTAAGGTGGTTCTCATAAATAGCACTCTTAGTGTCTTTTAGTTACTGAAAAAACGGGAATTCATGTGTGCAAGAGTACAAAGTATAAAGTCGACAAGCCCGCAAAGTTCATACTTGAGCACAAAGTCCAATTGAGCACAAAGTCCACGAAAAGAACCAGCTTTCACGAGAAATGCTGATTCTCAAAGCGTCAAACGATCCAATTGACCTTTTTATTGGGTTGATGCATAATTATCCGGACTTCTTTTTGCGTGCTTGTATCTTTTTTGTTTTGAAAGCTTTTTGTCTATTTCTTTTTTAAATATTCGTTATTCTTTAGTGAACAAAATGCGTGTCGACAATCATATCCATCTTCGCCATATCATGCTCTACCACTTCGAAAAGGGATGGTCTGCCGCAGAGTCGTTTCGCGATCTCAAAGAACTGGAGAAGCCCCAACGGACTACCACGTCAATCGATCGCTCAAAAATTGGCAAACAAATAAGATCTACAACGATTTGGATGACTTGATAGACGATGTTAAAGCGTGGATTGCCTCCAAAGATCGTTTATTCTTCGCTCGTGGAATCGATCGTCTTCCAAGCAAATGGCAATCAGTTATTGATGTAGGCGGTGAATATGCTCCAGAATAATCAATTAAACATATTTTTCTAACTATTTATGTTATTTTTTTGTTAAATAAAATCATTTATAAAAGAAGTCCGGATAATTATGCATCAACCCAATATATTTCATTTCTTCAACAATATCATTGTATGCTTAGAGCCATAATATTGGGTTGGTGAATTGAAAACCCCTATTCACATCTAACATCACAGCTAAACTTTCCTGCGTGAGTGTAACTTTGGTTGCCAACACTTCACAATTTGAAAGAATTGGCCAGTAAAATCTTTAGTGTAAGCTTCAAAACTACTATTAGGTTGGTGAATTGAAAACTGCGGGAATTTGAACTAAAATTCATTCAAAATAAAACCATAAATTCATTCCAAATAATTTCCATTATTATTGACGACTTCTGCCCATTTTACAGGCAATTTGCGGATTCCTCTTTCGTAGTAGGATTTTGGTTTGTGTGTGAGACAAGTGTGAGACTCAAAAATGGAAGACTGGAGAGGAGGACTGGAGATCCCAGTTTGAGCACTTTCTTCAAAAGACCCATTTTGGTGTCAATAGAAAAGTTGTAGAGAATCCAAAAATTAGGCTTATAGCCAAATTTTCAAAAAGATACACTTAGTAGTTTCGCTTAAAATGCAAGTTTTGTTGCAAGTTTGTGAAAATTTGGCATTTCTTTCTTAAATTTGGCATTTCTTGAAGCCCAGTTTTTGAATCGTTCTGAAAATTTGGATATAAGCTTGATTTTTTGATTCTCTACAACTTTTCCATTGATACCAAAATGGGTTTCTTTTGAAGAAAATACTCAAACTGTCACATATGACAATGGGCGGCAGTTTTCAATTCACCAACCCAATCTTAGGTTGAGGAAAAAGTAATGTCGCTTTTGAATTCCCATTGTTGGCAATTTTCCAGTTCTTGGCTTGTTTTCAAATAGAGATTAGCTAGACACTCTATACTTTCATATTATATATGACAATAGCCCGCAGTTTTTAATTCACCAACCCAATTATCTTTAAGAAGGTCTAGAGTCTTGAAAAAGTCAAATATTCATGTTTCTAGCAAAAAATATAGCTCATTTCTCTTTCAAAATCCGTCAAAAATTTCACGAGCACTCATATTTTTCATTGGTGAAAAGAAAACTAGAGGAAAAACGAGATCGTTTACGAGAATAGGGCCAATTTTGGATTTGGTGAAAGAGGGAAAAGATCGAGACAGCAAAAAAAAGAGAAAAAAGTGGTGAGAAATGAAAAACCTGGTAAGGGCAAACGACTTCCGCTATTTTATACACTTCAAACGCATAACACTAAGGCTATTGTCTGATAAAGAAGAGGTAAAAAAGGGCTTGTGCTTTTGGGGCTATTGGTAGAATTTTCTGCCTCATCTGACCAGTATTTCTGTACACTTTGAAACAGTTTTTCGGTGCTGGAAGCAGCACAAAAACACGCACTTTCTGGTGCACTAGATTTCCCCTGTTTCCTGTTGTGGAAAGGTGAGATTAGTGCACGCTAGAAGTAATGCGTTTCCTAGCTGGAGAACTAGCACAAAGCATACAAGTCTAGGATTCAAAGCCGCAGTTCCCCCGAGAGTTTTCCCAAGAAATGTTCACAGGAATTGAAAGAAGAAGCATTTTATATCTAAAGTTCAAAAAGCGGGGGTGGGACAAGATGCGACCTTTTTTGCGCACCTGGAGCGATTTGCGCAACTTATTTTTGCTGGAAAAGGCCTTAGGAAGTCGTAGAGCTTCAAAAATGTTTCATAGAGGGGAATCGTATGCGTAGATTCCGAATTTCGACAAATCAGACATCGCTGACACGTCAAATTTGGGCTAAAAGGCAAAAACTGCGGAAAAGCGTTGAGTTGCGTAGTTTTGCCTTTTAGCCCAAATTTGACGTGTCAGCGAGGTCTGATTTATCGAAATTCGGAATCTACGCATACGATTCCTTCAAATGGAAATATTTTCGAAGCTCTACGGCCTTGCCTAGGCCTTTCCAAAAAAAGGTGCGCAAAAAGGTCGCATTTGTCCCACTCCCCTAGAAAGCTGTCATTAGTTGATTCAACTAATGACACCTTTTGGAACCTTAGCTCTAAAAAGTCATAATAGTTGAACCCAAAGAGATCAAAGATAATCCCAAAAATCCGCTTTCACAAATGAATTGTTTAAAAATAAGAAAACCTCAAAAAAATCAAAATTCACAAAAACAAATCCTCAATTCTCATCAAAGCCAGGCCAGCCAGCCATCAACATTTCAAAAATCCCCATTTTATTTCACACTAATCCCATTACATTGATTTTAAAAATGTCGTGCGGCTAAATGTCGTGTGAAATGTCCATTTCCCCTTCACTTTGTGCGGGGCTGGTATCAAGTGTAGCCTCTTCAATTGGGCTACACGATTGTATAAAAACTCTCTGACAAAAACTCTTGTTTAGTACAAGAAAAATGACCGCAAAGTGAGCGCCCCAACACCCATACAAAGACGATAGACGTCGTTGTTAGTATTGCGATGTACAGTCAATGCTCTCACTTTGTGGTCATTTTTCTGTACTAAACAAGACTTTTTCTAAAAGTTTTTTATACGATCATGTAGCTCAATTGAAGGGCTAGAGTTTATACCAGCCTTGCACAAAGTGAAGGCCCTAGTAAACAGCAAATCCATTAGGCGCAATTCTCATTTTTTACACAAAAGACGATAGACGTCGTTGTTAGTATTTTTTTAAACATTTCAAAATCCCTATTTTATTTCACACTAATCCCATTACATTGATTTTAAAAATGCTAAAAAAATCAGTGATTTTGATTCCGCTTTCTTTTGAGTTTGATCATTTTACACAAAAAGTTTGATGATTTTTTGATCATTCATTTGAAAATTATTAAATACTTCCGGAAATTCGAGGATTTTCGTTGGAATTTTTGTAAAAATAGGAATTGCGGTGCGAGAATTTGACGTTTAGAATGATAAAGAGCAAAATAGAAGTGAGAATTTTTGTTTCTGAGAAAACGGGAAGTTGGCAGCTTGGAATAAAGATCATTTTTCCGAATCTAGAAAGAAAAAAATTTAACGCGAAACTATGTGAAATGTTTTTCAAACTTCTAAAACAATGTAGGGACTGAGAAATTCGTATAAAAAACAGTAACAGAAAAACAGTAAATACGGTAGATTTGTTTGGTTTATAATTTAGATAAAGTTTTAATTTAGATAAAGTTTAAAAAAGATTAATGAATTTTAAGGTCGGCCAAATTTGGATTAGATAAGCATACGCATAAAGTGGATGAACAATATTATAGGTCTAAACTATCTTGGTATGGGATGGTATAATCGGAAAGCACCATCATCTTATCTATTAGGTTGATGCAAAAGTCTTTTCATTTTTTTCGTCTGCCGTTTCAAGCCAACAATGCACGAATTAAACTACGGTTGATTTCATTAGAAAAACCAATTATTTTTCTGCAAAATAACATTAAAACGGGTTTAAAAATATTGAATGCCTGGATTTTCTTGAGAGTATGAAGTCGGGTAGTCAAAAGGGGCTAACTCGATGATGCGGTTTAGACACCTTAGCTAAAGAAAACCTATCTTCGTGTCAATAGATAAAAGATAGAGAAAAAAACGTTTGATATTTCGCCAAAATTTCAGAGAAATTCATTCAGCCAATTTTTCCGTAGAGTTTTTTATAGATTTTTACGAAAAAGGCGTTTTTCACTCTCGAATTTGCTTGAAAGTGAACTGAAATTCATTTAAAAAGATGCAAATTGAACAAAAAACACTTTTTAATAAGAGAAAGTATAGATTAATTGGTGAATTTGTTACTTTTTAACAGAAGTACGAAAAAAGAAGAAAAGACTTATGCATCAACCTAATATTTCGAGCAATTTAGCTTCGACTGCACTACTATTAGAGAGAAGATGGGTATTTGGATCGATTAGGAGTTTGCTTGACGATCGTACAAATCATTACCGTAAAAACAGTATTTTATCAAAAAAACATGAAATATGAAGAATTTTGAAGAAATTTGAAGAAATTTCTACAATCTCACCAAAAAATGAGAAAAATGACTGGGGCACAAGAAGAAAGCAGCTTCTCAAAAGGAAAGAAGCTCATTCAAAAGCAAAAATCCAGTGAATGAATATAGTTTTCAGTAAACTTTTGTAGAAAATAAACTTTATTATGATTGCGAGGCTCATAAACTTGAGATACATTGTTTATATAAGTGTTGTGTCCGATTGATTTCCGTCCGGATTTAGATTGAATTCAATCGGACGTCCGACGGGGATTGAACTTGTCAAGGACGTCCGATTTAGATTACAGTCTATATCGGACGTCCGATACAGATCGAACACAACAACGCCATATAGCGTTCTTTTGCTGCTTTTTTGCAATTTTCGGCGCTTTTCAAAGAAATTTTCAAAGAACATATGTGTTAAGCACGTTTATTATTAACGATCTTGTATCGGACGTCCGATATATAGACTGTAATCAATAAAAAGACCTTGGAAAAATGCAGAAAACTACAGGAAAACGCTTAAGAACATATATTAAGCGTGTTTATATTATTGTTCAATCCATGTAAGATTTAGATTGAATCTAAATGTGGACGTCCGATAAAGACTGTAATTCAAATCGGACGTCCGCGATAAGTTCACCTAATGACGTCCGATTTAGATTCAATCTAAATCGGACGGAAATCTAAATCGGACACAACATA
>CAUEEP010000395.1:0-18905 GCA_958450365.1 Mesorhabditis belari | reverse complement strand
CACAAGTTTGCTTTTTTGTGCAGGTCTAATGAAGGAACATGAAAAACACTCCTTGAGGTGTTTGGCCTCGCAAATTAGTAAACGTGGCTCAAGCATTCCAGGCAATATCGTTGAGACCGATCTTGAATCGACAACTTAAAACAACCACCATGAAAATTAAAAGACTCAATAAATTAGTATATAATATTTAATCTTTTATATTTTTATCCACTTTCTTGTATCCATATCTCTTTATCGAATCAAATTTAAACTCTTCTTCTAAGCTTCATGACCTAAGCCTTTAATTAGTCAAATCTATTTTTAAATGATCCAGTCAATGATATGAAACAGGTATTGTCCAGTGTCCTGTAAAAAAATAAAAATACAAGTTTCAAATATAGTAAATTGTTTAAAGAAGGATATTCTTTGAATATTGAAGAAGGATATTCTTTTTAAGATCTCTTTTGATCTATTAGATCCAGTTTGGAAACGATAAACTTCCTAAAAGACAAAGCGAGGAAAGTTAAAGTTTCAAAATATTTTTGGTATATCCCAGTAATACTACTAATTTTCTCTTTTTTGAAAAAGTTATTTAAAAAAAAATTCTCTTTAAAATGAAAAACTAGATTTTGCTTAACTGATAAATTCAAAGTGAAAATGTTAAAATTTTCAATTTTGTCGCTAAATGTTAATTTTTTCTTTCCTTATTTCCAATACAAAGATACTGATGGTTCTTTATCTCAACCTAACAAATCCATTTTTCTTTCTAGGGCATGCCAATCAAGTGTTTAGCGAATCTGATGGACCGGATGGATCTACTCAACAACTGATAATTGATAAAAATTGATTTAGTGGGAAGGAGTTGAGGATTGGATAAAGAATGACGGTTTGATTGATAAAAATGATTTTTAAAAGCGGGGAGCAATTGGAAAAAAGAGTTTTAAATGAAATTGAATGAAACGAGATGTTCACCATTAAAATTAATAGAACGACTATCAACCTTATAAACGAATGAAAAACAATACATTTTTGAGAAAGAACTCATGAAAATCTCTGGAAAATCTCAGTCTAAAATCAGCTATCTCGTTTTACGCGAGTCTTCTAACTCATTTGTCTGTTGCTTTGGAAAACCATCCTAAAATTTCAAAGCTAAACTTGATGAAAGTAATGGATTTTGGCATAAATAAAGCTTCCGACAAATCTGCTTGGGAACTATCTTGGAAACATCGATTTTCAATATGGATAACATGCAGAAAATGAGAAAAGGGCAATAGTGAATTCGATGTGAGCGCTGACAACCACACATTATTTTATAGTCTAAGACTTCTGGCCTAGCTTGGTTGGTTAGGCCTGGAGAAACCGTTTTCAGACCCAACTAGAGCTGGTCTGAAAGCGATTTTCCAGACGCCTAAGTAGGAGAAAGTAACATTGTCAGTAACAGAGAACCAAGATAGTAACATTGTCGGGCACGAATCAAGATGGCTAAAAATTTGCAACCTAGGTTTCGGGATGAATAATCCGAATCTGACATCAGTTTTTCACAAAAGTCAAAGCTGGGAACAGATTTGGATTCTCATTCACCCAACAAAAGTTTCCAAGAATTGTACCTTAATTTCGAGTTTGACAGCTTTGTTTGAGCACTCTGGTTTCTCAAAATCAGCGATGGCTTGAGCATTTTGAAAGATGCATTTGAGACAGAGCTTTTCATTTTCAACAAACCCAAGGCTTTTCTCTTCCAAAATCTATCTGCTTCCCAATTATTTGAGCTCCTCATTTACTGTTCACTTTTTGCATTTCTTTTCATTTCCAACCCTTTTGGCCTCTATTTTTATGTGTGTGAGAAGGGGTTTTAATGACTGAGGCCAATTTCAGCGTCTCTTTTCCCATTTCTTTTCCCCAATTTTTTTCCACATCCAAATGATCAAGTGCCCGAGAGTGCTGGAAACATTTTGTTTGAAAGATTTCAAAGCGTAATTCGAAATTGCGAGTTTCAAATGATCTAGATATGCTCTTACTTCCGTCTGAGGCTTTTCATTGTAGAATTTGTTTTTAGATTCTTTATAGAAATGATATGTGTTCTTTTATTGCGGTTTTCCAAATCAAGTATTTGAGAGTCTTGTCAAGAATAAATCAGATAAAAAGAGTCGGCTTTAGGAGAAGAGGATTACGAGTTTCAAAATGTTGATGAGTCAAAAATCCCGGGGTAGGGTAATGGTTTCGTTAGGTCATTGATCACTTAAAATATCTATAAGCAAATGAAAGAATTGTTCGGGATTTTTTAAAAGGATTTAAAAAAGCCAGTTTCAAAAGCGGTAGTTTCCTTGAAGATACTTTATGTTGATGATCCATCATTATCAATATTAGATTGAACTTCATGGCTTCAAATGTTTCGTTATTGATAGCCGTACACGTTGAAGGATTCAGTTTACCGTATTCTCTCTCGAATCTCTCACGGCGCCGAGTTGAGAGCTATTTTACGGTTTCGAAGCTTTTGCAGAGGCTGAACACTCGAACTTCCCACAAAATCTGATCGTCAGCTGCTTCGTCAGCTATCGTCAGCTACGTCAACTACAATATCTCATCGTCAGCGTCAGCTACACTTTCAGATCTCACTTCGATAGATTCTGATAAGCACTTTTCGAGATTACGAGGAATTTAGACGACGCTCTCGGTGCACTACTATTAGAGAAAATACGGTAATCCGTTTGATCGTTTGATAAAAGGTGTCCCTTTTTCTAATCTTATTTATTTTGTATCTAATCTATTGACTTTTTGCCTTTTTCTGTGTGATTTCACAAAAGATATCTAAAGATATAAAAAGTGGATGAATAAATTCAGCATAACTGAGCGAAAGTGAACATTTAAAAGCCATTTTAAAGCCATTTTTAAGCTATCTTTCCCAAGCTACAGTGCTTGATCGGGTTTTTTTAAAAAACCATGTTTCAAATTTTTTGAATTAAGCACTTCCTTCGCTCGATGAATAGATAAAAGATAGAGAATCATGTATCATCACAAAAAATCATGTTTCGAAGTAGTAAAGGTGTAAGCGATTGGCGAAATTTTAATACGAGGTACGTTTAGATGTGTTTCATTCAATTGTTTTAGTTGAAATGTTGCTAACGAAGTCTCGATTCTTTATTGTTTTTCGGAGTTTAACTTTCGGAGACACTGTAGATTGAGTGAAGGAGGGCAATTTTCTGAGTAAAAATTTTCATGCAAAATAATGGCTAAAGCCTGAAGATACGTTCATCAATTGTCGTTTTGAGCTTTAAAAGGATTACTGTGGATTTCCAGGATGAATTTACGAGAATTGTTCGTCTTTTTAAGTTCTTTATGTGATAGAAATGGGTTTTAAATGAATTTAAATGATTTTCTAAAGAGATTTACCTTTTTTGACAGTCTTGAAAAAATTGAGTTTCAAAGTTTTTTAAGGTATTTTTGATGAGAGAATGGTTAATGACTTTCTTCAAAATACGATTCCGATTCTTTTGCTCATAAATAAATCTGATTTTTTTTGTTTTTAAAAACAAAGGCATTGAATAGCTTTAAAAAGTCTTAAATAATATAATAAAAATGATGCAGTTTACACTAAATTCATACCGAAATTGATGTCTTAAATGTTGACCCAATTTGCTGCTGATCACCACCAGTGACAATCGATCCTTTGTGTTCATTGTGTTCATTTCATTGCTTTTCTTTTTCTTTACTAAATCTAACCATTTGCATCTTCAACTTTTGATTAAATTAAAAAATAAATTGATTGAGATATTATTGAGACTTTCAAAGCATTTGAATATTCAAAAACTGATTCAAGATGAGGCCTTTGCCCATTCTCCTATTCGTTTCCCGCACGGGATGGCGTTAGCCGGGCACGTACAAATCCCGCTACGCCGCGTCAAGTCGATATGGAGAAATTGATGGAAGAGGTTTGACAAAAGGAAGAAAGTAAATAAAACTAGATTCTCAGCCAGCTTTTATATTTCCCATTGTTTTTTCGCGAGCTCAATAATCGAAAATTGCGATGAAATGTGAAATTATTAAATTATTTTCCATGTGATTAAGGCAAATTGATCGGATGATTTTTTGAAATACAGCTTCCTCTGTAAAACAGTCTCGACTTTTCACACAACCGGAAAAATGTCCAGTTAATTGGCAAGGTTTAAGACTGGCTTTGCTTCGAAATTGAACATTTAAAAGCCATTTTAAAGCCATTTTTAAGCTATCTTTCCCAAGCTACAGTGCTTGATCGGGTTTTTTTAAAAAACCATGTTTCAAATTTTTGAATTAAGCACTTCCTTCCGCTCGTTTAAGTCCGGTGTTACATTTGGATTTCAAATTTTACCCATCACTTTATTGACTTTCTAATCTCGTGTTTTGTTCATTAATTTCCCGCGAATTTCATAAATCCTTGATTGATCATTTTTCGATTTGTTTTGTGCGATTTGTTTCTCTTTTCCACATCTCAGTTCCCCGTCTTCTTTTCGATTCTCAGCACATTTGAAAGGGCTTGTTTTGTGCGAGGCCAAATCATCCTTCCCAACACACAACCAAACATGGATGGAGAAAGTGGGTATGATGAGGTGAAGATTCACGATATATCTATCTATATAGTATATATCTATCTATATATATGTTACATTAATTTCCCTTCGCTATTCACCGAGGGTGGGTTGTTTTATGATAAAAGCACGACACCTTTTTCACTTTTTTCTAACTTTTTTCAACAAGTTCTTTGTTGACAAAGTGTAATCGATCTTGGTTTAGATCTCAACAAACTGAAGAGAAACTTTGAGTTGATTATAGTGTTTTTTAAACTTTAAGCTTTTAAAATCATTGTGACATTTTGGCGCGGAGAGGACGAGTCTGCAAATCATCGAAAATTATGATATCAATAGAATGGTTAACTACGGAAAGACTTGTGTTTGCTAGAAATCCGTGCAGTATTGTAACTATTTTTATGAAATTGAAAATCGAATCAATAGAACGATGGGTCTGAATTGAAATGAAAAAGCACTGTTTCTGATGCTATCGTCGATCACATTCACACATTCACGTGACAAGTCCTCAAACGGTGTATTCTTTGAGAATGCGATTCATCGATAGTCCTCGTATACTTATTCGCGAATTCCCCCGTTCGACTTGCCCTTCGCTATTCACCTCCGAGGTGGGTTGTTTTATGATAAAAAGCACGACCTTTTTCACTTTTCTAACTTTTTTCAACAAGTTCTTTGTTGACAAAGTGTAATCGATCTTGGTTTAGATCTCAACAAACTGAAGAGAAACTTTGAGTTGATTATAGTGTTTTTTAAACTTTAAGCTTTAAAATCATTGTGACATTTTGTGCGTGGAGAGGACGAGTCTGTAAATCATCGAAAATTATGGATTCCACTACAACTTGCTCCAAGAAAACTTGTTTTTAAGTTTTTAATTTTAACTACAACTAATGTTTTATCTTTTTCTTTCAGATTCGCGCGTGGACGGATAGTGAACTCTACGATGCCATCATTTGTACAGAGTATCGGGTGGGTGTCTTGATTTTATGGATATGGTATTAAGCCATGATAATAGCCAAAACCAACAAGTCTCTTTTTGAGTCTATTTTACTTTTTTGGATAAAGAAACGAGTAAGATTAGCCCAAGCAAAGAGGTGGTCGACTCGGTGAATAGCGAAGGAAAGTCGAATGGGGAAATTCGCGAATGAGTATGCGAGGACTTCTGTGATGAATCGTTATCAAAGAATACACCGTTTGAGGACATTGTCACGTGAATGTGCGAAATGTGATCGACGATAGCATCAGTGAAAAGTGAGGCGTGCTTTTTCGCTGGCAATCAAATTTTATTGTTTTATGATTACAATTTTCAAATAAAAATAGTTACAATATGACACGGATTTCAAAGCAAAAACAAGTCTTTCCCGTAGCAGATCATAGCAGTAGAGTAAATAGTGAGTGTCCTCCCGGGCGTAGTGCATCATTTCTGCGGGGAGTGGTCTGAAAATGAAAGGAATAACATAAACCCCAATGTTTTTCAAACCTGACACGCCAATCGGTCATCTGGAATTCCTTGAGTTGTACTTGACACAGCGTCAACAGGTACTAAATAAATGTAATTTAGCTCAACAATAAGTATCTTTGACTGGTTTTTGTAGACAAACTTGTAAGCTATGTTTTGGTAGACCCATCGACAAGCAGGAATTTGCTTGGTTTATGTTGATGGTAAGACGGCAAATCGTCCAAAACTCAATCGTTCTAATGCCAACTCGTTTCAAGGGTTTAGCTCCACGAGCTATCTAATAGTTACTATTCCATAAATTCTTATGGCTAAGTTTCTTGAATTCCTTTGTTATAGATGGATCTTCAACCAACCATGCGTTCTTTGAGACGAGCCTCAACTGTACCCCAATAGAAACCGACTTTTGACAGCCCTAAATTGATTGACGATTTTAAACTCGAGGGCTTGTTGAGCTTACGTATGATTAGATTTCGTGTATTCGTTCCCATTATTCGTGCTCGTGGAGCTAAACCCTTGAAACGAGTTGGCATTAGAACGATTGAGTTTTGGACGATTTGCCGTCTTACCATCAACATAAACCAAGCAAATTCCTGCTTGTCGATGGGTCCTTCTAAACAAGAATGCACAATTGTTTAAATACAAAAAACTGACTTCTTCAAAAGTTTCTTGCACTTGATCTTCATATTCTACGGCTTTAGTTCCTGGTCTTCGATTGCACCGTCCACATCGGGATCATAATTCTTCATCCCACGTCATCGAACCATCATCGCGCTGTTCTAAAATCAATAAGTTTGGCATTACAAGTAATTCTGCTCATAACCGGCCGATTCCAATGTAATAAGATGAGTATAGCCAACATGATTGCTCGCCGATGATGGGTGATTCTTGGGAGAATGGAGGCACAGGAGCTTTCTTCTAAACAAATATTTGAGAAAGCATGGAAAAACCGCAACCTTATTGCTTCCTCTGCGACGCTTGAAGATTGAATCCAACGTTCGGTTGCCTAAAAAAGAACATTTGTCAGTAAATAAAGAAAATTTACTCCAACCTTCAAGTGGCTCATTTCCTCTACAGTCAAGCTTTCACCCGATCAATTTCGTTCGTTGCCGATCCCTCGTCAGCAACCGAGTCAGCCAAATCGTCGGGAAAGTCCATCCCTTTGCGCGTTTGCCTCTTGCGGCTGTTTGCGAATACCGTTCTAAAAAGTGAAACATTAAAAACATAATTGTGAAACGATACTTGGTTGCTGAAATGACATCACCGATCATCGTTTCATCGTCCGCGTTGAACACGACGATTCGACATGGCAATCCTTTCCTAAAATTTAATAACGAGAATAAACAGTAAAAAGAACAGTGCTGATAATCGAAAATGTTGAATAAAAACAAAAAGGTTGTTGTTACTAGAGTGTCCTTGCTTGCAACTGCAACAGAAGAAACGAAAAGAGGAATTAGTCAATGTAATACGGAAAGGAGTACGGTCGCTTTGCCGCGTTTTATTCGCGACTCATGCAAAAGGAGAGGCCAAGAGATCTATCAGTGATTGGAAAATCGGATTTTGACATGAAATTTAACAAGCGCTGCCAAGGGATTAAAATTGGCATAAACCCATAAGTTGACTACTTGATTTTAAGGGGAATCTACCAAAAAGGAAATGGATTCAAAGTTCAATGAATAGCTAGCAACTGACTATCAATTACGTAAAGCAATGGTTGAGTTGAGCAAACCTAGAAATTGTGGAAATTCAGTAGCCGAAGACTAATAGAAGCTTTTTGAGAAGTTTGTTCGGAGAAAAAGTTAGAATCCCGCATTGAAGGCTTGGGTTTGTGCGCCCCGATGAATTTCCCCCAGTGTTCCTCACCATTTTGAACGATGCACTCGTCGCGTACGCGTTTCATATCTAAATTACCCAGTTAGCCCAAGAATTAGTTTGTAAAAGAATACAACAACGAGTATTATTTGAGAAAGGGAACTTGTGATCACTTTCGATGCCACTTTTGAATCTAATCATTGACATATCTTTAGCTTGTATTTAGCTCTTTTCCGATCCTCGCAATGTGGTAGGTGCCGATTTTCTTTTTGCTTTCTGTCATGGTGTCACAGTCTTTCTCTTTTCTCTTGATTTCTCATGAACGAGTCTGCGTCTCGGAACGAAAACTCGCTGTCTATCAAAGCAAAAATGTTTTTTTGGAAAAGAATACCTAAAATTCGCTAGTATTGATCGAATATCGACATATATTCGTAAAAGCTATTGAATAATGCCAAAAGTACCAATTGCTTTCTCAACGATCCCGAATCAGTTGATAGAACTAATATTGGACAAACCGGGTCCAAAAGAGAATCTTCAACTCTTAAAAACCAATCATTATCTTCGCCATAAAGTCTTGTCTAACGGTCTATTCGGGAAACGAGCTGATAAAGCGGATTTCGATTTTATCGAAAATTCAAATTCTTTCATTGCTACTGTCACGAAGAATGAATCTTCTCACGAATTCGATCTCTTGCAACAAAAATCTTTCTCTATTTCACTTCTAGGAAACGTTACAAGCATTCGACATTTGAACTTTAATGATGGCTTTCGCGATTTGCAATTGGAAGAGGACGAGATCCGCGCCGCGCTCAAAGAGCCCGCGCTCAAAGTTTTGCTAAAAAAAGTGAAACTTGTGGAGTGTTTGCATCTCGAACACATCACGGAAACCTGGTTGGACCTGATCTGTGACGTATTTAACTGTAAAGTCACGGAATCGGCGCATTTCGGCACGGAAACGGAAGATTCTGCAGAACTGGGTGCCGCTCATGGTTTGATAAATTTCATCGAAAGTGGACTGAGTTTTTGCAAGGCAATTTTACTTCATGATTTAACACCTTATGATTTAACATTTTCACTTGACGAAGAATTGTGGCAGGCCCTATTGAAGACTCGAGTTGAGTTCATTGAAATTAACGCGCCCTATGGAATGCCGAAGTGTTGCCCAGAATGGATAATAAAAAACGTATTGCCCAGTGAAAACGAGAATTGCCAGATCCTCATTTCTCTTCGATTTTATCCGAACGACGAGGATGATGACGAACATGATACTTTTGCTGCTAATCCTTTATGGAAAGTGCAGAAGATGTGAAGCTTTGTAGAGAAATGGAGTTGGAATTCGAGAGGAAGGCTTTTCTACAAAGTTGAGGACTTTATTTCAGTGCAGTGTTTTAAGAAGAGTGGTTGCGTGGATGATTTGAGATTTTGATGGCCAAAGAACCCAGGCGAACTTACGGCGCTCTCGAGCGTGATACTTTTGTGATGCATTTCTTTTGTGAGACGATTAAAGTTCGAAGCGATGCTTGTTTTGACTCTGACTTTAATTCAAATCAATCCTCAAAAACTACCATAGTTGTAACTTACTTTTATCTAATCTATGTACTAAAATCTTTTCACGTGTTTCAAGAATCATCAATGAAGCTTCAGAACAAGCTATTACTTTATAGTTTTACCAATTCAAAAGATTTTTCAAAAGTAATGCTTGTTTGCTTTAACTTTGCGTTTTTAACTTACCATTTTCTTATAACTTGTTTTTAGAATATTAGTTGATTTAAATCATTTTTGTATTTGATATATTTGAATTTGATATCTGTCACCCTTTAGTTTCCAAAACCATTTCTTACTCTCCATGTTTCTGATCTAAGAATAATAAAAATTATATAAAATCATCAAAAAGCATAATGGCAAAATAAATAAAAACATTTCAATCAATTTTCACAAAAAAGGACCGATAAACAGCTCGTAAATGTTTTACAAGAAATTTACGGTAACAAATTTTTTAAACACATTGAAGCGAACAAGGCAAGTACAGAAAAGGCAAGTCACGCTATTGTACCTCACACCAAAAATTCTGGAGTTAATTGGATATTTATTTTAAATGTAGCTGAGACTCTACGCTTCATTTACGACCGATCGTCAAAGTTGCGGCGCAAAATGTGTCAAATCCTTCAATTTTTGTATGGGATTTGACACAGTTTGGGTCACAACTTTGAAGATCGATTTCAACTACTTCCCGGCATCGAATCGAACTGGTTTTTTTAAAAATATGGCTGAAACTACGCTACATCTAAAAAAATGTAGAACCCTCCACTTATACGCGTTTTACGGTTTAGTCAAAGCTCGAATTAGGCCGGAAATCCCGGCCTATATTCGAGAGTCTTCCGACAGGTCCATCATAGTTTGCTTGTGTGAACCGGCTAGTTGTCCAGGTAGTACAGCCATCTTTGAGGTAGTGTTTGGCTCGCAAATGGAAGTAAACGTGGCTCGTGTATCGAGTATCGTGAGACTCGATCTTGAATTGATCGTCTCGAGTGGACCGACCACGTTTCTTGTCATCAAAGAAACTTTTCACGTAAAAACAATCACAATAAAGTTGGACTTAATTGCGCCGATTTGAATCTCTAAATTTCTCAAAAAGATTTACACAATTTGATTCAGTTTGCTCGTTCGGCTCCTTGCACGGCAAGTCGATCGGCCATCTCATTCCCATAAACACCCGGGTGTTTCTCGTAAACAACCTGAAAAAATCAGCAAAATGACGGGGTTTCATTCCCAAATAGCTGTTGTGCTAATGTTTAAATATTCATCAACTTCCAAGGTCTTGTTAAAGTTTAAAATAGATATTACCTGAATCAACTCGCCAACCGCCAATCAACGCGCAATCAACTCGCCTGAAATCAACTCGCCCAACCTCTTTATCAATTCGGTGTTTTTCACTGGTTCTCCGGAGCCCGTTTACCACCCTAAACCCAAAAATTGTTACTTTGACCATGTTTAAGTTAGTATTAACTTTTAAATTTAGCCAAATTTACGAATTTTCACAAAACTTGCATTTCACAAAACATTTGAAGCGAAACTACTAAGTGTATCTTTTTGGAAATTTGGCTATAAGCTTGATTTTTGATTCTCAACAAGCCAACTTACGACGAGGACGATGACGAGCATGATGACATGACTTTTGTGATGCATTTCTTTGTGAGACGATTAAAGTCGAAGCGATGCTTGTTTTGACTCTGACTTTTAATTCAAATCAATCCTCAAAAACTACCATAGTTGTACTCTACTTTTATCTAATCTATGTACTAAAATCTTTTTCACGTGTTTCAAGAATCATCAATGAAGCTTCAGAACAAGCATTACTTTATAGTTTACCAATTCAAAGATTTTTCAAAAAGTAATGCTTGTTTGCTTTAACTTTTGCGTTGTTAACTTACCATTTTCTTATAACTTGTTTTTAGAATATTAGTTGATTTAAATCATTTTTGTATTTGATATATTTGAATTTGATATCTGTCACCCTTTAGTTTCCAAAACCATTTCTTACTCTCCATGTTTCTGATCTAAGAATAATAAAAATTATATAAAATCATCAAAAAGCATAATGGCAAAATAAATAAAAACATTTCAATCAATTTTCACAAAAAAGGACCGATAAACAGCTCGTAAATGTTTTACAAGAAATTTACGGTAACAAATTTTTTAAACACATTGAAGCGAACAAAAATTGTTAAAGTGTCAGAAAAGGCAAGTCACGCTATTGTACACCAAAAATTCTGGAGTTAATTGGATATTTGGATTGAATCCTGATAGGACATCCGTGGTGAGTTTTAAAAGTTAATACTAACTTAAACATGGTCAAAGTAACAATTTTTGGGTTTCGGGTGGTAAACGGGCTCCGGAGAACCAGTGAAAAACACCGAATTGATAAAGAGGTTGGGCGAGTTGACGCAATCGATCCGTGTGGGATTTTGTATGGGATTTGACACAGTTTGGGTCACAACTTTGAAGATCGATTTCAACTACTTCTTCGTCTGTTTAAAAATATTGAATGCCTGGATTTTCTTCTAGAGCCAAAGAATGCATTTAACACCTACCGTTTCCAAGCACCGTACACCAAGTTCCAGGTGGCTTTGCTTGGCGCTCGTCAGGCTCGTCACCCTCTACTAACCGCTCTTCTCTTCTCGGCCGGCATCATTCTCTTCTGTGGCCCCTGCTATCATTACAGTATCACCGGCGAGGAGAAGCTGCGGAAATTCACGCCAACCGGCGGTACTTTGTTTATCCTCGGCTGGTTGTCGTTCATTTTGTAAAGTTTCTTGTAAGTTATGATTACTGTAGGCATGCCATAGAATAGCCAGGTCAAGCCAAAAATTGAATCATTTGTCAATTCATTTGTTATTTGTTCGAATCTCTTCCTCTACAAGTGCTTTAGGACACTTCTTATACAAGTGCTTGCATGTTACTTAATAATATGTAAATTAGTAATGTAGATTGGTATGCTAATTTAAATAATCCACACACATAATTGTGTAGAAAGTTTCGGAAAAAAACGTTTCGGAAAAAAAAAAAAAAAAAAAAGAAAAAGATTTAATTTCACCTTTGGTACAAAACCTCGAATGTTGCAAGCAAAAATGAAATTACGATTGCACGCCTAGCGATTACCAACTAGAAGCTGCGAAAGACTTATCTAAAGATGAGATTTTTTGACAGAATCAAATCAAATCGATTGTTAGAGCTGCTGTAAAGTAAATAGAGAAAAATAGATCTTCCATTATTTCCGTTGAACTCGATTCAATCGTGAACAAGTTGAAACTCGCTTTTTTAAACGGTCAACAGAAGACAGGGAGGATTTTATCTTAGATTGGCAATATGAATGGGTAGATCGTAGGTAATTTTTTCGAGGCTTGGATTTGGTCCGGGTTTACAGTTTATTTCACAAATAGTTCATTTCCTAAACCCTGCCCTCTTTCCTCATTTCTACCGTAATCTTGACTCGATATTTTTACCAAATCTTTCTTTTTTTTTATCTGTTTCTGTGTGAGTTCACAAAGGATATCGAAATTTATAAAAAGTAGATTAATTGGGTAAAAATAGAGACAAAATTACGGCATTAAAATCCTAACCACATGTTCCCACATGTTCACAACCATGACCCACATGTTCACAACCATGACCGATGCTAACGATTTGCATTGGGACAGTGTCGTCTCTGCCCACTGTCGACCAGCAACCCTCCTCGTAACCAACAAACTGAAAAATGGCTTTAAAATTAGAAAATTGTCACTTTTCACATCACTCTTCAGCTTAAAAAATTCATGTTTCAAAAAGTTTAACTTCAAAACAGTTCCAATCGAATTAATGGGGGTTAGCCTGCCTGCTCTATTTGACTTTATTGGTAATCAACGAACACAGAAATGGAAGAATTGCAGTGCGCCAGAAAAGGGGTGTTTACAAGAGCAGCACAAAGTACACTAAAAGTTTAGTGTACTTTGTGCTGCTTTGTTAGAAGCACTTTCCAAAACCATTTCTTACTCTCCATGTTACTCTAAGACTCATGTTACTTCTTACTCTAAGAATAATAAAAATTATATAAAATCATCAAAAAGCAAAATGTGTCAAATCCTTCAATTTTTGTATGGGATTTGACACAGTTTGGGTCACAACTTTGAAGATCGATTTCAACTACTTCCCGGCATCGAATCGAACTGGTTTTTTCAAAAATATGGCTGAAACTACGCTACATCTAAAAAATGTAGAACCCTCCACTTATACGCGTTTTAAGTATTGGCACCTGGCAAAAACAACAGTAAATTTAATAGTCTATTGGCCCTCCTTTGGCTTGAATGACTTTTTCTATCCATCTGGGCATCGAGTCGGCCAAATTGCGCAAAACTGAGATCCAATTTGCTTTCATTCAAGACATAGATAGTACCAAAGCTTTGCATGAAAAGTGGAAAGAAAAGTCAACCTGACTCCAACTGATTTTGATTCTAACTAATTCTAAATGATTCCACTTTGAATAAACCATGAAAATTTAGAAACACGACTTTCTTTTTTGCTTTTGCTTTGGTTTGCTTGGTTTCTAAGCAGGACCTAATCAGATTTTGAAACAAGATAAATCACAATATTTAAAAATATAATATTCCAAAGCCTTTTTTTCCAGATCAATCTCGCAAACCCGGCACGTTCGATGCTGAAGTGGCGAGAACGTTACGGCCCAGTCTTCACCGTTTGGTTACCAAAGCCGATCGTCGTCTTGGCCACCCATAAAACTTTACAAGAGGCACTCGTGAGAAATGGAGGAGGGAAATTCTATTTCAATTAGAAAAACAACGACTGCAATACTAGTGTCCTTTAGGGTTTGTAAACTAATTCGACAAACCAGCTCAGCTTGAAACACAGCCTCTTCCATTTCCTAAACCTTGCCTCACTTTTCCCTTTCTACCGTAGTCTTGTCTCTATTTTTATAGTCAGGATTACTTTTGATTACCGTAGAAGAAAGCTGCAACCAAATCTCTACAATTGATCACTTTGAAATGCTTTCAAGATTAGCAGCATAACCCGGAGTTGTTTCTGAACAATCGGCCGAAGAACCATTTTTGTACCGGTAAAAGAAGAAAAAATTAATCATTTTTAGAGCTTTCTAAGATTAATTGTAGAATTGTAGAATTTAAAAAACACGTAAATTTGCCAATTTATCCTTTTGGACAGTTAACTATAGTTTACGAGTCACTAAAATTGTCTCTTCTTTTCAAAAGTCGACAAATTTGAAACACAGGAGCGCTGGTAGGTGAATTGCGGGTTTATTTTAGTAACTCGTTTTCGCTTTAGTAAATCGCGAATTGGTCTTCACTATAGTTAACTGTCCAAAAATGACCTATTTTTTAAATTCTATGTTTCAAAATTATTAATAATTTGAACAAATTTGAAACAAAATGACTTGAAAATGAGCTTTGAACAAAAAAAAATCGGATTGCTATTTATTCCAAAACTGCTTTCAAAAAAAGCTGGTACTTGTAATCAGTAGATCGATGTAATTCAGATTCAGATTCAAAAAAATTACGATTTATCAAAATTCAGTTTCAAATTTCTCATTTAGTGGCTTCAGAAGAAAACATCTAATCGAAGAAGCTTAAATCGTTCAAGTTCTAGGCGAAACATTGAATTTTAAGAATTTGAAGGTTAAATCTTTGAGAAAAGTTTTGAAGCTTCAATTTTGACCCTAAATGGCTCAAGATCTGAATCGCTATCATTAGTCAAACAGTAGAAATTTCAAAACTCCGTTTTCAGGTCTTAAAGGCTCAAATAAATTTTGGTGTTTCAAATTTACTTTTTATTGGCTCAAGCTTTGTCTTTGTAATCTCTGCTCAATTCGGGTCATTAGCAGTTAAAGGTTAACATGGGAATTGTTGAAATTCCAGCATTTTCGCCTGGGTTCTTTGGCCATCAAAAATCTCAAATCATCCACGCAACCACTCTTCTTAAAACACTGTACTGAAATAAAGTCCTCAACTTTGTAGAAAAGCCTTCTTCTCAATTCCAACTCCATTTTCTACAATTTTTTTCTACATTTTCTACATTTTCTACATTTTGACCCTAAATCTCCTGTTGTTTGTTTTCTTGTTAAAGTGTTAAAGTTTAAAATAGATATTACCTGAATCAACTCGCCAACCGCCAATCAACGCGCAATCAACTCGCCTGAAATCAACTCGCCCAACCTCTTTATCAATTCGGTGTTTTTCACTGGTTCTCCGGAGCCCGTTTACCACCCGAAACCCAAAAATTGTTACTTTGACCATGTTTAAGTTAGTATTAACTTTTAAAACTCACCACGGATGTCCTATCAGGATTCAACTTTTTATAGCTGTTTATTTATTTTTCAAATAGACGCTTCAAATAAGGAAACGGGTGAATTTGTTGAATTGGGGCAAGTAGAAAACGAGAGAATTCGGGAGTTTCGTCACCGGCTCGTAGATCGGATAGTTCTGTGAAAGATTGATTGAAGGCTTCAAATTCCATCCAATCCAAATTCTTTTCTTTCATTCCTTTATTTGCTATGGCTGTAGGCTTTGTAGTAAGTTTAAGTAAATGAGTTGGGTATTTAAAGATATTCAGCTGAACACCTTTTATTGCGTGTTTAGCCTGTTGTTTGTTTTCTTGTTTTCCCTCGAAAAACGAGTTTTTCTCTTGAAATTGTGAAAATTTCCCAATAAAATCTCAAATATTTCATAGTAAACATTTAAAAAATGATTCCATCTTTTTTGCTTGCTGTCTTTGCTATTTAATTGGACGAGCAAATTTCCCCTTGACTTCAGTAAATTTGAAACAAAACTTTTTTGGCGATCAAAAAAAGAAATCGCTCTTTAAAGGATTGTTTCGCCTCGCCAGTTTCATCTCGACACCCCGATCCAAGCAAGCAACGACATAGTCGCACATGTAGAAGAGACCTTTCTAAACTAGCATTATTGGTTCTTGTGGTTTTATACTGTACTTAAATTCACTTAGTACTAAAAAGTTCTATACATACAAAGACCTCCATCTGGCACCAGTTCCCAACTTCAAACCGAAACAATGAGTCTTCTCACTTGCCGAGGAGCGAACCGTAGTTTTGATTCTTTAGATTTTTAATAAGATTTAATTAGATTCTTGAAGATTTCTCTCTGTCTTTTTGTGACACAAAAATGCTGATGAAATCAGGAATCAAACGTTGAAACTTGCATTTCAAGAACATTTTACTTTAGCGATTTTCTTTTAAACGAACTTTTGATCCAGCGGTCGTTTCGATGATTTGCGCGTCGCGGTAGCACGGTTTGAAGGCGCCGTTGCCCAAAGTTATCATCGCTTTTTGGGTATCTGCCATGGGGAAACTACGAAACCAAAACCACTCGCCAATTTGCAAAAGTTGAAACTCAACTTTTTTCAATGCCTTTTTAGTACGCTGCTTTCTCTCCCTCGACACAAAGAGGTGTGGCTAATTTTCTCATCAAAAAAAGCGATGTTCTTTCTCTTCCTCCTCTCCGCACACTTTTTGTCGTCTTTGTCGTTCGGAGATTCTCTTTTTCAAGCCGTTTTTTTGCATGTAATTTGTCTCTTTTTGCCTTTTTTGTCGCTTGTCTTCACTCGTTTTTGTCAAGTTTTGCGGCCAGCCATGGGAAATGGATACGGTAGATCGGATTTTCGGGGTCAAATTGGAAGAATTTGAAACATTTAAGAGCTTTAGGAGCTTGGGAATGTAAAGAGCTAGACGATTTACTGTAAAAATAGATAGAAATGTGAGAAAATGAAATGGTTTCCCTTTACCCTTTAGTAAATAGAAAAAAAGAGAGAACTTAATTCTTGGTTCATCAATTATAAGACTTTTAAATTTGATAAATCAACTTTTTTCAAAGATTTCAAAGAGTTTTACGCTCATTTCTTCAAGCATTTTTCAAGTTTAAAGCACAATGCAACGATTAAAACTGTAAAAACTTATTGATCATCTTTCAAGTTGAAACTTGAAAAAAGAAATCGCTCTTTAAAGGATTGTTAAAAAGAATGCAATTATTAAAATGCGATCATTAAAACGCAATCATTAATTGATGAACCAAGAATTAAGTTCTTTCTTTTTTAATACATTTCACTCAATAATATTTCAATAATAGATCAGAATTAAACTAAAATTGAACATTAAGAAAATTGAGTGATTTTCTCGATTTTCTCAATCTCTCAACATCGTTTATTTAAATGAGTTTTCTTTTCTCTGTAAAGGATTCCTAAAAAGTGCTCTAAAAATACTTCACAACAATCTAAGGCTGGCTTTTACTTTGATAATACTTAAACTACCTTGGGCAACCTATTGCAATAGTCCGGAATAGTGTATGTAATACGTAATTTCTTGATGTCATTTGTGCTACCCATATACCGTCTGGTCTGGTCTGTCTTCCTGTATGTAATACGTAATTTCTTGATGTCATTTGTGCTACCCATATACCGTCTGGTCTGGTCTGTCTTCCTGTATGTAATACGTAATTTCTTGATGTCATTTGTGCTACCCATATACCGTCTGGTCTGGTCTGTCTTCCTGTATGTAATACGTAATTTCTTGATGTCATTTGTGCTACCCATATACCGTCTGGTCTGGTCTGTCTTCCTGTATGTAATACGTAATTTCTTGATGTCATCTGTGCTACCCATATACCGTCTGGTCTGGTCTGTCTTCCTGTATGTAATACGTAATTTCTTGATGTCATCTGTGCTACCCATATACCGTCTGGTCTGGTCTGTCTTCCTGTATGTAATACGTAATTTCTTGATGTCATTTGTGCTACCCATATACCGTCTGGTCTGGTCTGTCTTCCTGTATAATACGTAATTTCTTGATGTCATTTGTGCTACCCATATACCGTCTGGTCTGGTCTGTCTTCCTGTATGTAATACGTAATTTCTTGATGTCATCTGTGCTACCCATATCTCTGTCCCCTGGGCTGTTTTTCCTGATGTTCAGTTATTTATTTGTCACTTTGTGCCCCGCGTCTGGTCCGGTCTGTACTCCCGTGATATCGATGTGTGTTTGTCTGTCCTCCCCGGTCTGGTCTGTCCTTCCTGTATGTACGTAATTTCTTGATGTCATTTCGTGTACCCATATACCGTCTGGTCTGGTCTGTCTTCCTGTATGTAATACGTAATTTCTTGATGTCATCTGTGCTACCCATATACCGTCTGGTCTGGTCTGTCTTCCTGTATGTAATACGTAATTTCTTGATGTCATTTGTGCTACCATATACCGTCTGGTCTGGTCTGTCTTCCTGTATGTAATACGTAATTTCTTGATGTCATTTGTGCTACCCATATACCGTCTGGTCTGGTCTGTCTTCCTGTATGTAATACGTAATTTCTTGATGTCATCTGTGCTACCCATATACCGTCTGGTCTGGTCTGTCTTCCTGTATGTAATACGTAATTTCTTGATGTCATTTGTGCTACCCATATACCGTCTGGTCTGGTCTGTCTTCCTGTATGTGGTACGTAATTTCTTGATGTCATTTGTGCTACCCATATACCGTCTGGTCTGGTCTGTCTTCCTGTATGTAATACGTAATTTCTTGATGTCATCTGTGCTACCCATATAC